>LOJH01007535.1:15802-35816 GCA_001685095.1 Ellobius talpinus
GAGAGAGAGAGAGAGAGAGAGAGAGAGAGAGAGAGAGAGAGAGAATTTGCTTCTGAGGAGTAAATTGAATCCCAGGGGAGGTATGGGTGAGCCAAAGTCATAGCAAGTCAAAGGCAGGGTTGGAACACTATCTCCACTGGTCCTGGCATTTCTCCTGTGTCCAGAAGCTAGAAAGATTGCCCAGTGGATGGAGAGTAGGTAGGTCTGAGTTCACGGGCTGTGGTGCTGCTCAGAGCCATGCAGTAGGGAAAAGTCATGCTTGCTGTGAGTGACTGTCTCCCCATCTGGGGTGTGCTGTAGGACATATTACAGCTTGTAATTACCCACCTACTGGGGCGTGGCCTCTTATACTATAGACGCAAAAGCCGAACGCGTCCGTCCCTTTTTCTCCTTTCCCTTGCTCTTTTTCGGCCGGCTGCTCTTTTGGATCGCGTGATTCAACCAATCAAGTGGAGGATTCTGATTTCTAAGTTTACCCCTAAATAAATGACTATCTATTTCTCAAGTCTGAGCTAATGTGGGATTTCTTTTAAGCATCCGTCCACTGTTTCAGGAGTGACCTGGTAAAGACTGGAAAGACGTAGGGGATCATGTGGGACTGCCAATACTCCTCAAAATTTAACAGGGGCACAACCCTCGGCTCTCTGCTATGTTTACATTAGTGCCAGGACAATAGCCACAATCCATGACTAGAAGCCCATTGAAATCTCCATCACCTAGCAAGGCGCCCGTATCCTCACTGGAGAAGATTCCCAGTAGCACCACCTCCCATGGCTCCATCTGCCATGCCAACAGAGTCAAGCTGCTAGGAAGCCTGTGCTAGAACCACAGTTCAGTAGCCAGTGGGGCACTGCCTACGCCAGAGCCAGGCCTCTGGGTGCGTGGGGTGGGCTTTGCCCCCTCACACTGTCTGCTGCCCCCCTTTGTCTCCAGTACCTTTCATGTTGCTCTCATCTTGGCCTGATCCTGGCAGGGTGCTTTACAAGTCACCCATTGTGCTAAAGGGTGCAGGGCAGGCAGGGAGGTGTGTACGCTGGGATTTTGGAACAAAGGCTTCTAAACAGCAGAGAAAAATCACTACATGTTCTGGGAAGGAGAAAAACTCCAGCATAGGGGTGGAAGGTGGGGGTGGAGAAGAGGAGACAGGGAGTGAGGGATGTAGCCTGTGGGAATAGCCAAGCTCAGAAGCCAAGTGTACTTGCAGGGATGGGGTGGGGATGCCATACACTGGGCCTGAGGACAAGGACAGAGTTCTCTCCAAGACCGCATGGATGAAATCAGAACAACTTCACAGCACCCACAGCCCCTCCCCCAATGACCTATGGAGACCCAACCCCAGGAGGTCTTCTCATACAAGGATTCCACGATGAGAGCCTCTCGGTGGGTGCAGAGGTCACATTGGCCTTGGGACATGAGGAGGGATAAGGACTGGGCCCTTAGGCCTGAGATGTCTGTGAAGACCGTGGCAGTGTGATCTAGACTATTCCTCTGAACGTCCAATGACTTTGTTTCTCTGGGCTTGGTAGGAGAGGCCCTGAAGCTGGGGGCTCTGGCTAGGTTTCCCTGTGACTGGTCAAGAGCAGAGTGACCCTAGGCAGACGTCTGCCATCCCTGAGCCTTGGTTTCCCTGTCTGGATGATAACAAGGGAAAACATCCACCAGCTGTGAGTCCCTCCCAGTTATCGCTCTAGGGGTCTCAGTCAGCCTGGAAGACACACGGAGACTGTGGGCTGAGACCACTTCTGTAGAGGAATGAAGTCTGGAATTCTCCTACCTGCCCTGAAAGGAAAGTCTCCAGGAGGGGGCAGAGGGGCGGGACATCAAGCAGTGTCTGAAGAATGTCTAGGAGAAGCCATGCACCCTGACCCCTGGAAAGGTCTCTCCAGGGGCACCTCAGATGTGTCTTTGACTGACAGGCCTGGGATTACCTCCGGTTTCCATTTCATAGATGAGAAAGCACCTCCACTGTTTCTCCAGATCTCGGGGAAGCCCTTCTCACAGAGGCTAAAAGTGAGAGCTGAACCCTCCCTGGTCCCCAGCTTGAGGCTATGAGCTCCTAGACATAAGGGTAGAATCCTGTTCCCTTCTGTCTCTTCAGCTTGGTGCTCCACTCTAGGCCCGCACACCTGTCCCTGGGACGAGAGTAAGGGACAATGAAATGGTATAAATCCCTTCGGCCTAAGGTCCTCTCTGCCCTAGGGACCAAGTAGGGCTGAGTACCCCACCTTTCAATCCTCAGCTTAGAGCTCCCTGGTGGGACTGGCAATTTCCTGGGGGTGGGGGTGGAAAACTAGCCCCAGTCAGCGCCTCTTGAATCAGCTTTGTCCCTGGCAGCTGCTCTTCCTGGGTCACCCCCCCTTCTTCAGCAGGGGTTCATATTCAATCTAGAAAGGGTGGGCTAGAAAGAAATGTGTCTCAGGCCCTGGCACAAGGCTGCCTTTGTGTGGAGGTCAGATTCCAGCGTGGCTTGGCTCCACTGCTCCCTGGGAGTCCAGCCTGGGGACTGGAGTGTAGGACCCTCAAACCTCTTGGGAACTCAAGGAGACCAAGGTGCCTCTGAGGGGCCCATAATGAACCTTGACTCCTGCAGGCAGGAATCCAGGAGCTCTGTGGCTAGGTGGTGGGGAGGCTGGGGGAGACGGGGGTTGATCTGACTCCTGTGTGCAACAGAGTTGAGGGTCCAAAGAGACCAAATGGGCAGTTGGGAGGGCTACCTATAGACAGCTGTTTGGCCCAGAGAAAATCACTTCTGGCTATGGAGACCTACATGGTCCACCCTAGCACTCAGGGGGCTGAGGCAGGAGAATAGCAAGTTCAAGGACTGCTGGGCTACTGAGTGAGACAAGAGAGAGACAGAGAGACACAGAGAGAAACAGACAAAGAGAGGCAGACAGACAGACAGGCACAGACAGAGACAGGCAGAGAGAAGAAAATTAGGAAATCCCTAACCTTTTCTTTCCTTCCCTTCTTCCCTTCCCCCCCACTTTTTTTTTCCTTAGCTGGAAGTGGGGTATGCATCTCCACGTCCGGGATGAAGAAAATGAAAACGTACCTTCCTTCTGAGCCCGGCCACAGTAACTGCTCAACAAGGGGCAGCTGTATGCATGTGTTGCTAGAGAGGATTAGGGATTTTCTGTCCTGTATGAATCCCATAACTACCCCTCCCAGGACATTGGAAAATACCACGGCCCGTTTTCAATCTTCTGAAAAACATTATGCCACAAGGTGGCTTCACAATCTACCCACTCAACCTGCGACCCTTCCCTTCCCCTTCCTTCAATGGTCACCATAGCGCAGCCTCCCCACAACCCTCACCCCACCCCACCCCACAAGCTTCCTTGACTAGGGAGACAAAGGATGCCAGGCCGAAGCTCAAGGTCTAGCATGCTGATAGTAGACACTCAAACCAGTAACACCTGTAGCTCCAGGCTGTTCTACCAACATCCTTCCGACTCCAGGGACGTGACTTGTGTGAGTGGGGCCTGGAGGCACCATGCACCCTCTATTCTGGGTGTCTGCTGACAGCCATGGGGATAAGAGACCCCTCTCCCCCCACCTCCAGTCTGTCAGAGTAAGAGGGTCAGAGAATAGCACAGGATTCTCCACAACTAGAGTGCCCACCATAGCCCCCGCCCTCCAGGAGCAGGCCTGCCTTCTTCTGTCCATGCTGTGCCTCAGAGTCTGTCTGCATCCGGGCTGGGAGCTCGTGGAGGGCAGGAAGCAAGCTCATCAACTTCACCATCTCCAGAGCCCAGAACACAAGGCAAGGTTGAGAGCCTACCCAGGGCCAGTTGGCCTACGTTTGACAGATGCCCACAGTCCTGGCATCCTATAACCCCACCCTGCACTAATTGCAGTGTCCTCTCTGCATCCCGCCTGTCCCCAGATGCTCAGGTAGCACTGCAGATGGCACCTTCGCTGGGATTCCATACCCAGCTTGTTCAGACTGCTTTTTCCTGTGCCTGCAGCTGCTAAGGCAACTGAGAGGCCCACAGACTAGCTTCACTCACACTCAAGGAAGCCAGGTGTCAGGTGTCCCTCCGAGCTCTCTCATATCAGCTCCCTTCCTCTCTTTCAGCTGTCAGGAATGCCAATGCTACTACCCACTCCCAGGACCTCTGAGCCCTGGGGCTTCCCTGGCCTAAGCCACTGGGTCTGGCATCTGCCCTTCAATTGTCTCAGGAAGCAATTATACATCTGCACAAGCAAGCTGGGTTCATGCAGGGTGGGGGGAAGTGGGGGCAGGACACTTCAGCCCTGAGGTGACACTCTTGCCAAGGCCACCAGGGGCAGCCTGTCAAGTGGCAGCAGCAAGCCAGTTATGGGACTGGAATGCCCAGAATCCTGGCCCAGGGCCTCTCTGCACTATACTTCTTTGATTGTTGGTTTTGGATATTTTATTTTATATTTATTTAGAGACATGGCTGGCTGGGATTAGACATACAACAATTACCCTGGTTCATCCTAAGTGTTGAGACCACAGGTATGTGTTATTATGCCTGAAAGAAATACTTTCTGCCTCAGTTTCCCTGCTGAAAATGGGTAATGAATTCTCTCTAGCCTGGGACAATACTGTGGCACAGCAGAGAAGCCTGGAGTTTGCTGTTGTCTTTTAGCCACTCTGGGACCCCAACAAAGTCTACTCGTCAGTAATATGAGAAGAGAGGATTTGGGACAGAGGTCACAGGCCTCCTCCTCTTTCTCTAGTCCCTGGTTCTACCATCACTCTGTGTCTCAGGGACTTAGAAATGGCCCCTTCTTCCCTACCTTGCCTTATTGCACACACTACCAGCCACACTCCCAGACTTGTAGACAATTTAACCATGAGGAAAACACAGGCATACCCAAATGGAAGGCCATACAACAAAATACACCGCCGCTTCAGACATAGCCACTGATAGCAACTCGCCTTCGATGCCAACCAGCTCCCACTTGGATGGCCACCGGACTGTCTGCCTGTCTATTGGAGGAGCCTACATCTAGCAAACTTCCTCCTGGGAAGACCAGCAACCCAATGCTCAGTCCTGAAAGGTGACCCAGGCCAGGGACAGTTAGAGCTCAAGGACAGCACAGCGGGTGGGAAGCTGGGAACCCCTAAGTGGGGTGCCTCTTGTTTCTCTTTTTATTTTGAAATGCTGCTTCTGTTACAATCTTGTTCTGCGCATAAAAGTGAACAAGTGTTGTAATGATATAATTATCATCCAGATAAGTTTTCAGGGTGAATGATAACTGCCTTCCTTGAGGTATGCCTATCTGAGGGGAAGGTCACCGAGGAAGCATGTGACGACCCAGCTTCCAAAACAAACTGTGCTAGCTTGCACCCATCTGCTTGCCCCAAGCTCCAGCTAACTAAGTACAAACTCCCAAAGGTGTTGCTTATCTGGCTGGCCCCCTTCCCCTCCATTGGCAGCCTAAGCCTGCAGGCCCTACCTCTAGGGTCTTCCCATTGTTGGCCCTTCTTCCCAACCTTAGGGAAGAAGGAATCAGTCCCCTGTGATCTTCTATCATGCCTGGCCCTGATGGCCATGTGGCAACCGTGAGTGAAGAGTTAGATGGGGTCCCCGAAACATGGACATAACAAGATTTCCATGGATTCTCCCCGAGTTCTGCTCTGTGGCTCCCAGCAGCCCCCACGACTCCCTCCAGGAACACTCCGTTACGCGAGCTCACCTGTGGCATCTGGCGGTGAGGCCTTCTCTGGAGCTGAGAACTCAAGGCCATGAGTTGAGGACTCTTTGGGGAGCGTTTGCCCATCAATTAAGGAGCTGGGGAGTGGGGGGAGATGGGTAACATAGGTTAGAACATTTTGTGTCCTGCCTCACTTCCTCCAGTCCCCTCCCTTTCCCTCTGTAGGAGAAATCAAGTCTTGCTATCTCCTGATTTGTTGTGTGTCACCATGCAAGATCATATCTCCCCATGAGTCTCAGCGTCTCCATCCAGACAGGAAAAGGGTTGGACTCTGAGCCTTCATTCTAAGAGAATATAGGCTCGAAGGTTTGGGGGAAGCCTCTGCCCCATCTTTCTTCACTCCTACTAGTCCTGGGGCTCACTGAGAGGCTCAGAGTGGAGCTGGGGATGTTCCTAGAACTCTTGGAATCCTAAGGGGGCTCCCTCTTCCATGGCATCTGCCTTCAATCTTGACAGCCCCACGGAGAGGACAGGGGCCAGGGAGAGCTGAGGCTGTGCCTGTCCTAGCTCTTCCTGGCCTCCCAGGCTAGGTGGCCCTGAGCAAGGGTCTCTTCTATCGGTCGGGACAGGCTGGCTCCTGGATTTCTGTTATCACCTCAGCCTCACTGTCCTCAGCACCAGTCCTTCCCAGGGTTTACCTGGTCACACTTCCCCTTCCTGGGTGGGCAAGCAGAGGGATTTCAATACACACCCCTCGGGACTACACAGGGCTGCAAGACTGTACAACAGCAGGGAATACATCACCGTCATAGCTATGTAAACAGAACCTACTGGAATTGTATAGTGGGTGACCTGTATGGCTGGTCACAGATGCCTTAAGGGTATGACCCTGGCTCCAGGGAGTCCCATTTGTTTGTTAGGGTAGGGTTACCCCCATCCCTGCCCAGTTCCCAGGAAGCCAGGTCAATTACCTGCTTTGTACATTCGGCCTTATTCCTTGCTGGTACTGCAGGTTCAAACTAAGTTTTCGAACACACCCAGGCCCACCTGGTGGCAGTCTGCTTAAGAACCTGAGATACGTGTTAAAGCAAAAAACACAGGAAGTTATGAAAGGAGAAGGATTGGAAGGGGAAGGAGAGGACTGAGATGGTCTTTTAATATGTGCACACTGTGAGTAAGGAATGGTCCACAGGACTGGAGCATCCCTTCTGTTGCTATGACGACCTGGCACAGAAGGGGAGGACTGAATTGGCTCCTTCTTGGGAACACTGTGAGCAAGGCATGGTCCATAGGGCTGGAGCATCTTCCCTGTTGCTATGGTGACCTGCTCCGGAGAGGACGGAAAGGATGCCAAAGCTGAGGTTTCTGAGCATTCTGGATTTACTGACTTTGGGCAGCTGTTACAGCACTGTTCTTTAGGGCTGCTGGGTGGAAGCTGCCCCACTTGGGGATGAAGACGGTAATGTTACCAAACAAGCCTGTGAGTTCCCTTAGTGAGGTGGGGCCTGGACAACAAGGCCAAACCCTGTGCTCAGAGCTGACCCACCTTTAAAATCACTGACTAGAGAGCCACTACAAAATCAGCCTGTAATCGCCCACCATCTAGCTCAGCAGCCTCCTCTAAACAGGTCTGTTTGTAAGTCCCCACCATCAAAGGTACGGTGCACTTCCGCTCCCAATTAAATTTGGGCAAACTGGTTCTGGCTTTCCCAAAGCTAAACAGAGGAAATAAAAAGACAGCCACCCGGGGAAGTCAGCAGGCTAAGTTACTTATTCTGACGAGAGCCTTCTGGTTAGAGAGTGCGGGAAGGCCTGTCTTCCCTGAACAGGCCTTTCCTGAGCTCCAGCACCCAGAGCGGGAGAATGTGATCCTAGTCTCCCCCACCCTTCAGGTGGGCCCTGTTCTTCCACCAGGACCTGGTGGGAGGGGAAACCTCACTTACTCTTGCAGTTGGCCCACAGAGGGTCAAATTCAACCCTCATGTCCTGGGCTTAAAGAATTTGGGGTACCTAGGTTAAGAAAAAAAGTCAAAAGGGAGTTTTCCTTACAAATAGAGCTGATCTCCCCTTGCAAGGGCCTTGGCGATTGAGGCCCTTGGAGGGACTGTCTGTCACTTGAGTTTGAATGTGTTTCACGTCCTTCCTGCTCACTCCGGGTTCTAGCTAGTGGCAGAAGTGGATTCAACTGCATTAGGGCCAGAGTCACCCACACAAATTACCAGCACGGCACTGTCTCACACAGCTTGCCTGTTTTTAACCCTTTCCTGCACCCATTTTTACCATTGTCAATGTTGGCGCCTAGCAAGGCATCATTTTTATAGCAGGATAGGAAAGAAGAGGTCTGAGTGCACCCATACTATAGGTTTTTGTCAGGAGAGAGACCTTGGGATGAAACGGCTCATGTTCCTCTCCAAAAGCACTTTGAAGCCCTGGGTGGTGGAACACTTACCTAGCGTGTGTGAGGCCCCACGTTTGATCCCCAGCACTAAGGGGGAAACATGGCAGCTCTCTGGTCTTTCCAGAAGGACAGGTGACCAGTGAGTGATCCCGGCAGGAGAGGACACTACGGATAGTAACATGCCTGTTGATGGCGATCAATGTTTTTTATACCTGTCATTCTGGAAAATTAGACTCTTCCTGAATGAGTGCTCTGGAAGCTGGCAGGTTTCCAGGAGGAAGTCACCTCAAGTTATAAAATGACAAGGATGGTGGGAGGAGGGCCTGAGCTGACTTGCTTCTTTCTGTGTTTTGAATTCTGAGGAGGAAGACTTCCAAGATGGCAGGAGGCTGGTTCCCTTTCACCCAGTGTTCTTCTCATATGAGCATGCTGTTTGCTTTTCACAGAAGCAAGCCAACGAAACTCGGTGTTCTTTGCCACCTCCCCAGGTATACATGCAGGGAACAAGAAAACCAAGGTATTGTTTGAGCAACTCCACGAGATGCGGACAGAGGCGTGCGGCAGGGCCTGCTCACTAGCTCTCTCCTAACCATCATTCCACCTCATCTAGTCACCCAGGCTCACCAGCAGAATGCAGAGCCTCCCTAGCCTCCTTAACTCTTCCTCCAGGAAGCCCTCCTAGATTCCCGCAATACCCTCTGGCTTGGTCTTTGAAGGTCACACACAGGAAGGAACGTGGGGCCTCACGCACTCTAGGAAGTTGGAAAGTAAGGGTTATCCCCAATTCAACTCTGTTCTCCAGCCATGAGTAATCATTGTCGAAGCTCAGTAAATGTTGGTTGGATATACCCATCATATCATCACTGTGTGACACATAAATTAAGGGAGCCCCTGTTTCCTGTGTGACTCCCTCACAATAATCCATTTCCTGTATATTCTTATCATCCAATCTTCCCAGTTAGCCCTGAGCAGTAATGCAATTGCTGTCAAATCAATGTTCTCTTGAAACAGCCTAGCATGGAGTCTGCCCCTTTGTTAGGGTTCAACTAATGTCTCAAGTGATATGCTATGGTCAAATCACTGTGTGTCGCTGAGCTGTTTTCTAACCCATATCCTAAGCTATCGTGAGAAGATAATGTAGAAAAACCTCTCAGTGAAGAATCATCTGCCTCTATCCCTGGTGACAGCAAGAGGGGGAATGAACAGGGTGACAAGTCTTAAATCCAGGTCCGGGACTCAGGTACTGTGTTAAGTACTCCCCCATGGGAGATGGTGATGGGCAGGAGGCAGGAGGATGGTGGGACCCTGGTTCCTTACACAGTCCTCAGGATGGAGCTGGCAGACCTGAGAAGCAGCGCCTCTGGCATGGTCCCTGTGGGGTGGCTGCACCCCTCGAGCTCACCAGGGAGAGAGCGAGAACCTCAGAGGGCGTGTCACAGCGTCCCCTGGGGAAAGCCACCGCAGCCCCAGAGAGGCCCAACTCGACCGCCCTGCAACAGAGACACAGTGTGAGTCACTGCCCAGGCCTAGCAGGGCAGGGGCAGTTGTCCTTCTTTGAGGCATGACTCACCACCACTCCTGGGGCTGGGCACCTGATTGTAGTTTACTGCCTTCTAAACCCACACATCCCTTCAATCTGGGAACAACACAAGCTCACAGTTGGTGGCTTCCTTGAGGCTCTGGGCTCAATATTCCCTAGAGCCAATTGCTCACCTGCAAGAGCAACTCAATCAGATTTCCAGGACTCCTGCTTTGCAAAGACTCTGCCCACTGCCCAAGTCTCTGGTACTTGAAATGTTTGTCTCTCCTCAGAGACAAGGGGAAAACCAACTTCCAGACATCCTGAGAGAGTTCTCAATGGAGGTGTTACCTCAGCACCACCCTGCACCCTAAAAACCCCAAAGACATGTTGGGGCTCCCTAAAGAGAGCCAAGTCCACACTTTTCCACCTTGTTACCTTGTACACCAGACCTCACATCCCAGCTTCCCTTTGATCTATATGGACTGCCTTGTTTCAAAGATGAAACCTCTGACAGCTCTATCCAGTCCTTACTCCCACCTTCCCAAGACCCCCACAGAATAGTCTCAGCACAGGACTTGCCTAGCAAGCTCGGCCCCAAACTCCCCGCTCACCTTCCTTTTCTTTGTGGCAGCAGGCTCAGGGCTAAATACCCCCCTGCTCCTGCAGCTATGGCATGATGAATCTGAGAACTGGCTGCCGCAGTGGCCCAGGTTCCAGGTGATGAGCCACAAAGGCTGGGCATGAGTGGGGACCCGCCCCAGCCCGCCTTGGGGCTCCTGGCAAGGTGTGGCCCCAGGTACCTCTGACCTACATGGCATAGGACCCAGCTTATGGCTCTTACATAAGCGGGGTGGGAAGCAGGACAGGGACTTGCCAGTGCAGTACTAGAGACGGCTTGTTGACTGCGATCCCTAACAGAACCTTGGAGAAATTATTCCTGATACTGGGCCATGTACCTGACAGAGCCTACCCTGGGGGCCTCTGGGGCTGGGCCAGAAGATTGACTTGTTTGTTCAGTTTGGTTTTGGGGAGGGGGTCCATTTTTATGGTTTCTAAATACACATACCTTGTCAGATGGGCTGGGCTGGAATTCCTGTATCCACTGTTCCACCTTGTAATGTCAATGTTATTAATATCCCCATTTTCCGGATGAGTGAATGGGGGCCCAGAGAGTGCTAGACTTGCTCCATGTTACACAGCCAGCCAGAGGCAGAGCCAGTGTGTTTAAACTGGCTCTCCACAGCTGGCTCTGAAGCCAGGATGCCAGGACACAGGTTTATCCGGCACTTGCAACACAAATTCAGCCGTTCTATCCAACCTTCCTTGGACAGCCCTCATCCATGGACCTTGCCCTTGGCTTTCTAAAGCCCCCACCCCCGCTCCCCACAACACTAGTGAGTTTGCAGCTGCCGTGGCTCCTTTAGTACCCTCTAAAACTAGGAGAACCTCTGCCTACCTCTCCTTCTGGTTTCTCTTTAGATTTCTCTGTTTCTTGTCCCTTTTGAGAAACTCACCCATCTCTTCATCTTTAATTATCCCCTGGGAGCTAAACTCCGAACCTCAAACTGCTCCCAGGCTGAGACAAGAGGCTAGAGGCACTCCAGCCAGCATGAGGGGAGATTTCAAATCCTAGTTTAACACACATGCAGGGCACAGAGACAGCAATGGGGACAGGGGCTTGTTGGGAGGTCCTCTGCTGACTTGGGTGACAGAGAACTACCAGCACCCCATCTTCAAGATAATTTTGACCTTCACCCTGTTTTCACTCCTGAGCAGCTTCTTTCCCAAGTGGCCCCTGCCCACCACTCTACCCCGTGACATCCAGGACATTTTACTCTTCACTCTGAAACCTGGTGATGAGCCATTTTGAGAGCCTTCTAGCTGGGCGGTGGTGGCGCATGCCTTTAATCCCACCACCCGGGAGGCAGAGGCAGGTGGATCTCTGTGACTTTGAGGCCAGCCTGGTCTACAAGAGCTAGTTTCAGAAGAGGCCTCAAAGCTACAGAGGAACCCTGTCTCGAATAAAAAAGAACCTTCTAGAAATCCACTGCTCATTCCATCCACAGGCTTCTGCAATCAGAAGCACTCTTCCTATTTGAGAAACCTGTGTGACCCCAGGAATCCAAGCCCAGTCATATGAAAGGCTTTAAGACTTTCCTCCCACAAGGAGAGGTAATGAGAGAGTCCCCCTCTTCTCCCCAGTGCTGGCTGAGTAGTGGCATCATGCTTGGGATCAGCACTGGCGGAGGGGAAGGGGTGGTAACGTCTACACTTGAAGGCAAAGGTAGCCTCATCCCAAAGTTTCCAGGCCCTCTTGATGGCTGGATATAGTTTCCAAATTGATGAGGTTCAGGGAACTTAGGAAATATGTAAGTCCCATTCCAATCCTTTGAAAAACCTATCAGCAGGCCTCCTCCTCCTGAGCCCTACTCCTCCAAGCCCCAAGAAGAACTCCCAGAAGGATCCCCTGCTGTCACATTTCTTCCTGGAGCTAGCTAGCTAGTCCAAGGCATTTAGTTAGCGTTTGAGGACTAGCAATCGTTAGGAAACTGAAATGTGAACTCAGTCCTTACTCCCAGAGTTGAAAATAATCTCTCCCTGATGAAGTGATTGATAGCTTCTAGGGGTCCTTCCACCTATCCCCGAGTTGATTTAATGCCTTCTGTGTGCCAGGTGGCATGTGGGTTGTGTGGGCAGAAGTGAGTAAACTGGATGTACCTTAGAGATAGTGTGCGCTTGATGACCGGTGAGCATGCATGTGTTCAAGGCTACTGGTTGGTGAGGGGCATTCATCAGTCCCAGCCTTGGGGAGGGCAAAGAGAGACCACTGAGGAGGGCTGAAGGAATGATTATTTCATGTGAAGCCATGGGGGGTAGGGCAGGGGCCTTGGGCCAAAGTAAAGATCTGCCGGGTATATGAAGTCTCTAGAAAAGCATTAGGGTAAGGTATTCATGATCTAGCATATGCTCAGAGCCACCAGAAGGAACGGATTGGAGCAGAGATCGTGGGGCCCTTGACTGACTGAGTCCCAACAGGAGTGTGTTGTTTACTGAGGGACCTCACCCACAACAATTCCTCCTCCCTAAGGCTTGGCTCCCATCTTGATGGGTGGGGCAGCCATCTGGCCAGTTTACTTTAAACCCAGCTGGCAGTACCTAGACTGAGTGTTCAACCTTGGCAAACCAAATCCCATTGTCCACGTAAGGAAATAAATATACCAATCATCAAGTTCTATGACAATCTCTCAAAGGAGTTGGCTAGCAAATTGGTCAAGCCCAAGGCAGAGTTCTCTGGACACTAATCTTTGGATTTTTGCCTTGATTATGTGACTTCAGACAACTCCTGGTTCTTCTCTGGTACTCCATATTCTAAGATGTCACAGATAAAGGGCCTCCCAGTTTCAAGACTGTGTTTGACAATTAAGGGCTTGCGCTAGAAGTCTGCCATTCTAAGTAGAGATAAGGCTACACATTTGCGTGTTGCCAGGATCCCATGCCTGAGAGTGCAGGGGAAAACATACAGGAATAAGAATGGTATGTGCTCTTGATTTTCCTGTACAGGGCGCTTACTGGATGTTGTGCAATGCTTTCCGTGTTTTCCATCGGTGTGGAAATGTCCATCCTCACAACAGCTCAATGAAACACTGCTGCTGTTGGAATCTTCCAGATGAAGAAACACACTCAGACACAGACTTCAGAGAGGTGAACTCAGAGCACACGTCCTTAGTCAGCCAGATATCCTGGAAGCGTTGCGCCCTCCAGGTGATTGGAGTGGGACAGGGCAGGGACAAGAAGGCCAGTAGGGAATGGGGCATCTCAGCATCTTCTGTCCCCATTCCCGACTGTGCATCAAATATCAGGGCTGTGACAAGGGTGGTGGACAATAAGAAAGGTCAGAATTCAAGTTCTGAAATCCTAATGAAGCCACCTTCTTTTTTTCTCAAATCCCAAATTTTATTTATTTGTTTATTCATTTATTTGTGTGTGGAGGTCAGAAAACAGGCTGAACAGGTTGTTTGAACATTTGCAGGGGTTGGTTCTCTTGTTCTACTATGTGGACTCAAGGGATCAAACTTAGGTTTTCAGGCGTGGCTGCAAATGCCTCACCCCCTGAGCCACCTCTTACGTGGCATCAAGGATACAACTGGTAGGTTTGATGATCACTGAGGAGGCGGTGTGAAGCTCAAAGTGGACAGAGTTCTAGCCCAAAAATGACTTGAAAACCACTGACTGCCATTTTTATTTAAAGCGCTGCATGCATGTTTCTGACAGTGTTCTTTTTTCCCCTTGGGGCCTCGGCTGCCCCAGCTACAGAATAGGACTGGGGTAGATGGGTAGGGTTGTAAATCCCAGCTCTGGTCAAAGAGGAGTCTCTGCTTCTCTCCCAGGGATATGAGAGGAGTCCTAGATCCTCCCTGTGCAGAGAAGACTTCCATCAGGCCACTGTGTGCTAATGATGGCCGCTGCTCTGGGAACACACCAGCCAAAGAAGAGAGACGTGGCACACGACCACAGTCAGTACTTCTTGGGCCTTGGCTGGCGAGGGGCTCTGCTGTGGGGTGGTTGGAGTGTCATAGCAGCAGAAGGGAATCTGGAATCTGCCAGATAATACTCCAGCTACTTTACAGGACTTGCTCATTTTGCTGTCGTGACCGACTGTGGCCCCATCTTAGGAGGAAATGGAAGTACAAAGAGAGGAAGTAAATCCCTGAAAGTCGTGCAGCTAGTGATGCGGGTCATTTGGGATCCAGGCGAGCAGACTCCAGAGTTCACGTTTTTGTTTTTATTTTGTTTTCTGGTGTTGGGAATAGAATAAAGCTGAATAATTCACTTGTGCATGCTGGGTAATCTCTGCCCTGAGCTATATACCCCGGCCCCAACTCCATGAAGCCTCCAGTTCCATTCTATGTCTTAGTAACATGGGATTTCCTAGAAACAACTGGCCCAGAACAGCAGACATGGTGGCTAAGGAATGGGTTTATTATGTTTGTGTTTGTAGAGTCTTCAAACTAACATAGTCTTAATCCTTTCAACACCCAATTCATAATATTGACCATTCAGCCAAGAAAGACTAGACATCTGAAAATATGCACAATCAAGGGGGAAGGACAGGGACAGAAACAAACCCTGGTCTGACACAGATATAGAAGTGAAGATACCAGGACTTTGTAGCAGCTATTAAGACAAGCTAGAGAATTACAGAGGGAAAAAAGTAGTCACCATCCATTGTATGTGTTTCTGTCTGTCTTTCTATATGTCAGTCAGTCAGTCTGTCTGGATATATGTATGATGTTATACATTTTGTGCTGATCGCTGGGTATCTGTATGTGTGTGCTGGGATGTATGTGGGTACATGCTTTTGTGGGCCCATGTAGAGGGGTCTACCCTTGTGCTAGTGCCTCACTGTTTTGTGGACATATTGACAAGTTCAGGGGAGTAAAACTCAGAAACGAGTTCCAGTTTCTTGTAAGTTCACAGCGAACTGATCTTCACCAAGATGAGACGACCCAACAGAGAAAGCAGGGTCTTTCCAGCAAGCTGAGGTGACTAAGGAAGATGGAGGCAAAGCTCTTCCCCTGCCAGCCACAAAACAGAAGCTCAAAAGGAAGCAAACTAATATAAATTATTTTAATTAATTCAATGTGAATTCAATTACTTAATGAAAAGCTAAGTCTGTAAAAACACTGGAAGAAGTAAATCTTGTAACTGTGACTTAGGCAAAGATTTCTCACACACACTGCACCAAAGATATAAACAACGAAAGAAAAACAGGTAAGTTGGTTGTGATCAAAATTAGAACTATATCTGAGCTTCAGGGGACACAATCAAGAACCTGAAAAGTTAACCCAGAAAGTTAGAGGAACTACTTCAAAATCAGATGGTGGTAAAGAGAGTTGTGTTTAGAATATGTAAATGAACACTTATCACTCAATAATGAACAATATTGACAAAGGGGAATTGAAAAGACATCTCTCTGAAGAAGACAATAGGCTCTTTAGAGGTTACTCAACGTCTCAGTCATCGGTACACACAAATCAAAGCCATATGAAGTGACAGCTTACACCTGCCAGGGTTAAGGGAGTTGGCAATGGTATGGAAACGCTGGAGCCCTTGCAACTGCTCAGAGGACAGTTTCTTCCAGCTTCTCAAAGATTATCTGTTGATCTGGGTATGGGGTGCACTCCTTTAACCCCAAAATCTGGAAGACTGAGGCAGGCAGATCTCTGAATTCGAGGACAGCTTAGTCTACATAGAAAGTTCTAGGCTAGCCAAGGGTACATAATGACACCCTGTCTCAAACAGGATAATAAAATTTTAAAAGGTTATGAAATGAATTTCACATGACCTAGCAACTCCCTCATAGGTATATACCCAGGAGAAATGAAAATAGATGTTGACACCAAAATTGAACATGGATATTCACAGCCTGATAAGTATAACACCCAAGTGCCCATCAATGGATGAAGAGGTAAGCAAGTTGTGACAGATAAAGAAATATTAATTAGGCATAAAAGCAATGAAAAGCTACCACATCTTTAATCTGACACTTGGGAGGCTGTGGTTAGAGAATTGCTTTGAGTTCAAAGCCAGCCTGGGTGGCACAGTGAGACCCTGTCTCAGCCCCGCTCATGCACAAACACACAAACAGAAGGAGACCATAATACTTGCTACATGATGACTGAGTCATGAAAACATGACTGATAAGAGGTCACTCACAATAGGCTGTACATCAGCTTGTTTCAATAGAATGTCTCAGCAGAGACAAATTAGTGCTCTCCTCAGATTAAAGGCATCTAAATGCTGATGGGTTCAGGCAAAGACAATATTTTAAAAGAAATGGAGGATGGGGGAGGACGCATTAACAAAAGGAGGAAGACAGAAGTGACTGGCCACTTGCCATGGAAGCCATAAAGATCAGAGATGTCAGTATGGCTATAGCAAATCCTTGGATGCAAGCCAGAATTTTCTTCACCTTAAAAGGAAAGTAAAATAACGGCATTTTTCTGCAAATGAAAGACGAAGCATTTCTTACAAAAACTGCTGTAATAGGTTGACATCATGTTTGCAAATTCTGTTTTGAGATTGGGTCTCCCTGTGTAGCCCATCCTGGCTTGAACTCACAATCCTCATGCCTCATTCTCCTGAGTGCTGGAAGTATAAGCACGTGTCACCATGCCTGGCCATCCTGCACATTCTTAACACCACTTCCATCAGTTGGTGAAGTCTGATTAATCCTACCCACACCCCTTAATAAGTACTAGGCCTGGCTCCTAACATTGTAGGGAAGTGCCTAGCTTCCAAGGCTAGGCCGGGCTCCTAACATTGTAGGGAAGTGCCTAGCTTCCAAGGCTAGGTCAGAAAGAGCAAAGTCTCCACCTGACTCTCAAAGTAGGTGATTGTGGATCCCTGACCCATCATGTCAGAGATCTACCTACCTCGAAGGCATGTTGGTGACATCATTCAGGGAAGACACACAGAAATATATATGCTGAAGAGTCCTAGAACACTCGGCACACTGAGTGTCCCCAGCACAGGCTCCAGATATGTGAGCCATGATTCTCAAACATCCCTAGCAGCCCTGCTGACCCACCACCACGTTGTGAGGACACTCAAGTAGCTCATAGAGAGGGCCATTGGCAAAGAACTAAGGTCTCCAGCCAATGCCAGTATAATAATACACATCCTTATCACTGGCAACTTGTGAATATGGATTTACTTTTACTTTGCTTTTGGTGGGTGGGGTATGGATATGATTAAGGAGCTCAGGACAGAAAGAATATCTTGTGTTACCAAGAGAACTCGAAATACAATCACATATGTTCTGAAGGAGGTTGAAGCAGTTCAAGATATTGTTGGTGGTAGTGTGACATACATCAAATAAAACAAGAACTCAAATGATCCTTGGCAGAATGGAGAATAAACACATTGTAGTATCCATACAAGGAAGCAGAGATGTGCTTGACAATCCAAAGAATAAACAATGTACTACAGGAACACTTAATGACATGGATGATATCTCAGGCATAAAGTGTGACAAGAGCCAGGCACAGAAGGGCACAATCTGTGTGGAGTGGCTTACACATATGACATTCAAGAATGACTAGAGAAATGGGTGGACGTGAAGGATTTTTCTGGAATGATGGGTATTTCCCATATTCCAGTTGGGTTGTTGATCATATGGTGTGCACACGGAAGTCATCACCTATAGGTCAGTACGTTTCACGGTAGGAAACATTTGCCTCCATTAATAAAACCCCATCCACCTACTCAACTCTTCAGACAGACATTCTGCAAGTGGAAGCTCGGAGAGCCAGGCCTAGGTGTCTCTCCTGTGATCGTGGCCTTTAGAGTTTCCCAGCTCTCTGTAAGCATCTTCCACACAAGCCTCTGTCAGGAGCCACAACAAGGAATCCAGGAGACTATTCTTCTCTTTTAATTAACTACTTTAATTTGTTAATTTTTAAAATGAATTTATTCCTTGGTAATTTCATATATATAATACATTCTGGCCACAGTCACCACCTACCCTATCTTATCCCCATTCCTTGCCCCAAGTCTCTCTTCTCATCAGGTGCTCCTCCCTCCGACTATCATTCTTTTTTTTCCCTAAAATTTTATTTGTTATGCATACATTGTTCTGCCTGCATGTATGCCTGCAGGCAGAAGAAGTTATTATAGCTCATTACAGTTGGTTGTGAGCTACCATGTGGTTGCTGGGAATTGAACTCAGGACCTCTGGAAGAACTCTTAACCACTGAGCCATCTCTCCAGCCCCCCCAACTATCATGCTTTAAAGGTTTATGTTTATTACTTTTAATCAAGTGAGCATTGGGGTGGAGTGCGCACGTGCCAGTGCCTGTGGAGGCCAGAAACTGCAGTTACGCCCAGGGAACTGAGCTAGAACCTCTGCAGGAGCAGATGAGCTCTTAACCACTGAGCCATCACTCCAGCCTCGCACTGTCATGAATTTGGTTTTGTGGTCCACGGAGTTTAGGCAGGGCTGCATACGCGGACATGGTGGCAACATAGACAACTCGCCACTAAAGACAGTGGAGGACCACTAAGGACAATGACTCCCACTCCTGCAACAACAGTCAGCTGCCAATCACACCTGGAGGAGGGGCCAGACCCCCATGGGCCCCTCCTTCATCATCAGCTGCCAATCACACCTGGAGGAGGGGCCAGACCCCATGGGCCCCGCCCTCAGCCATGACTGCATGTTGATGGGTTCAGTCCTGGGCCGGTCCTCCCAGTTGCTTTGAGCTCATGAGTGTGGCAAGCACTAGGTGCCTAGAGGATAGCGTTCCACAGCCCCACAGCCTCACTATCTGGCCCTTCCATCTGCAACACAGGGTTCTCTTGAAGGATTGGGTGTGTAACCGAACTCTTTCTTCCCACCGCTGTCCTTTACAGAGGTGATGAAATTAAGTAACAAATTCTCTTTCCCCAGAGGGATTCAAGTTAGAGTAGACTGAAGTAAACTGATTCTGTGTTGGTGTAGTAACCGAATGGGTAAGACTATGACCTGAAAGAACCCATCGGCCTGGGAGGGCATATGTCATTTAAAAGGGTTTACCTGGGGATTCAGTGATTAACTTGGGTCCCAATCCTTGGCTTTGAGCCAGCTTGGCCTCTCCTGCTCCTGGCTAACAATTGACAACACTACAAGGACCCAAAGCTGACATGGGTTAGTCTGAAGATACCCAGATTGAATGTCATATATCTGGGACCAGGCCCAGTTTGCCTCAGGGACTCTGACTTTCCAGATAGGTCCTGCCCTTTGGATACTCTTGACACCAACACCTTGACTTCCTGTGGCCATTGTAGTCCCAACTCTGCCCTGTGCCCACTAGCCTTGAACACCAAGGTCCTTCCCATCCTTTCCTATAGAGCTCTTTCCCCAATGAAATTCTGCTTACTTTTCAGGTCTTGGATTCTTTTTTGTTGTTGTTGTTTGGTGTTTTTGGACAGGGTTTCTCCATAGTTTTGGAGCTGTCCTGGAACTAGCTCTTGTAGACCAGGCCGGCCTCAAACTTACAAAGAGCTGCCTGCCTCTGCCTCCCTAGTGCTGGGATTAAAGGCGTGCACCACCATTGCCCGGCTCAGGTCTCGGGTTTAAAGGCTCCATTAGTCCCCAAGACAAAGTCAGATCTCTATTATATTACCTCCATTTCTTTTTTAATTACCAACTTTAAAAACCATTTTATTATGATAAAATAAATATAGCCTAACAGTTAACATTTTTAACATTTGAAGTGTATAATTCTCTGGCCCTGGATATTTTTTCCTTTCTTTTCTTTCACTACATTAAAAAAAGTATTTGTTGTGTTTGGGCGGTGTGCATGTGGGGGTCAGAGGACAACTTGCAGTAGTTGGTCTCTTGGATTCTGGGGATTGAACTCAAATTGTTAGGCTTGGTGGCAGGCAACTTTTCTGGCTAAGCCATCTCAACAGCCCCCCTCCCC
>LOJH01007536.1:0-12478 GCA_001685095.1 Ellobius talpinus
GTGTGTGTGTGTGTGTGTGTGTTGGGTGGGGGCATCTGGTTGACTCTCCCACTGGGTCTTGTCAATGCAATTACAACAAACGGCCATAATATCTAAGAAGACACCACCAGCCACATCTTAAAGACGCCAACAAATAAAGCACAGACCCATGATTCTTGGGCCGTTGAGAGCATCGCTTGCAGGGCTGTTGAAAGCATCTCTCGCAGTGCTACACTATCAGATAAATGGAACTGTAATGTTAGAACATCTCTCACCGTCTCCATAGCCCTAATCTATCTCCTTGCAATTCCCTTACTAAGCATGCCATTCCCCACTTAAAAACCCTGCAAGGAAGACTTGATCCCAGCCCTTCTTTCCAGCAGCCTCCCTCATAGCCTCCTCCTAAGGCTGGAACTGGTGGCATGGGAGGACCTGCCCTGCTCTGAACGTATCAGGCTCTCTCATGAGTGAATGCATCTGGGTCAAGAACAATTCTTTCCACCCTTCTTTGGTCAGCTTCTTAACTTCTCAGATTCGGTGGCAGCAATCTTCCCTAGTAGCATGCCATATGGTTCGTGGACCCTCGACTTCAAGTTGGCTGAGCTGCTAACATGATCTTCAACTTCGCACACTCTGATCAGAGCAGAACCAAACGGAATGCTGTCGCTCTATCTTTTCTGCCTGTCTCCTCTCGTTGGAACATCTCATTTCTCCTGCTTAGTCATCATGACAACCGAGATAATCTAAACAATGAGCTTAAGCCCTGGATCAAACAGATGCCAAGCACCCCAACTTCTCAGAAGAAATACAGTAAATCGGACATAGCCCTGGCTTATAAGTACCGTGCGCAGGTCCAAACACAGGTTCCTGGACCTCGAGGATGTCAACAAACTCTGATTAATTTAATTACGGATCTGTTATTTTCAAGGTAGGGCGTCTGCCGCAGAGCCAGAGAGGGAGCCGGTGTTCTCAATGCAATAAAACAATCATTACTAATTTACAACGAACACAATCAAAGCTCTGATTTTAGCAGGCAGAAAAATATCGGCTCCCAAATTTGTATGCAAGAAATATCAATTTATTTATTCTCTTTGTAAATTAGTTCTTTGAAAATTGTGCACAATGTACTTTGATCAGATTTACTCCCCGGCTCCTCCAATATCCATCCACCCCTCCCTACCCATCCAACTCGATGCCCTCTACTTTTTTTTGTTTTGTTTTGATCTATCAATTTCGATGTGCACCGCTCACATATTCTTGGATGTGTGGCCTTCCACTAAAGCATATTTGACTTATTAGGGGCAACACTCTTAAAGTCAACACTGCTGGCTCTCCTTCTCCCAGCAGCCAACAATTGCTAATCGTTCCTCTGCTAAAGACGGGAATTCATGGCCAAGACTCTTCTCCAAACTGGGTTTGGTCTGCCTTGAACTTGTATAGGGTGTGTGCATGCTGTTGTAACTGCTATGAGTTCATAGGTCCAGCTGCCCTGCTGTGTCTGGAAGATTCTCTTTCCTTTTGTTCCTCTACCATCTCTGGCTCTGACATTTTAAGCTCTCATCACTCGAGGATGGCAAGGATGTCACCATTTCACCCTTCCCACTCCCCAGGATCCTTTCAGAGAGCTCATATTCGCCACGTGCCTGGGAGGTGGGCTGAGAGCCTCTGGTTCCCACCAGGTCACGGACAGAGCTGACATCCACGCTTCCCACAGTTGCTGGAGACCTGTGGGTCTTGCAGGTTGCAACTTCCCTTCCCCACATTGTCCGTGGACATGGAAGTCTGCTGAGGTGAGGATTGTCTGACCTGTAAAGATGTCCCCCCACCAGGAGCTACCACAGTGGGACCCACAGGTTTTCACTGTCCAGACGTCCTGCAGTTAGCTACTAAAATTACTTCCACTTTCCTTCTGTTGAAATCTCTCCTTCCTCTTCCTTCCCCTTTGTCTTAACAAAGTCATCTGCACAATGGGCTTAAACCTTGCACAAAACCAAAGCCCCAAACAAAGTCTTAATGGGAATGAGCCAAGATGTGAAGCTAATTCCTCTCTCCCTCCTCTGGACACCTGCTGATGGGGCACAGAGCCCACCACAGAGGGCAAGCGACAGGCTCACGAGAGAAAAAAGTGGGATCCTTGCCAAACAGCCACAGCCACAGGGTCTGGAAACAAATCCTTGCAACCATAAAATTTTAGTAAAGAAATATAACAAACACCTGGGGTAAAGAGGACAAGAGGCAAAGGGAAGGGATCCCAGAAAGACAAAATAAACAAAGGAATCTGCATTATACAGAGAATGGTTGACAAGGAACAGCAACAGAAATCAAAAACTAAGGACAACATTGAGCAAGTCACTAAAATACTTAATGGAAAAAGAATCACAGATGATAAGCCCAGAAAGCTGCTGGATGGGGGTAAGCAGGGGGAGGGGGAGAGGGGGTAGACCACAGCTTAAAACACACCCACTATCTATTATGAACCAGAGCAGAGCGCTCTGGTCACAGAGAGCAGAGCGCTCTGGTCACAGAGAGCAGAGACCTGTCCCCTCCCCTGGGCACTGGGTGATTGTTACAATGATCTGAAAACAAACGAAAAGAATTGACACCGTGTAGGAGACCCTGAAGACTGCACCCAGGTGGGGACAGCAGCTGTGCTGTGTGTGGGAGCCACCCTCCGCGGGGACCCAGGTCCCTTCCGGGGTCCCACACTGTCTCCTCTAGAATGCTTAGGCATCACTGGACTAAAACATAAGCCGGTTTTCTAGCGTAGACTGCAAAGGCGAGGCTTCTTTAGCTGAGACAAAATCTCCCCATCCCCGAGGAAATCAGCTCAAGAAGAGTAGGTGTCCTTGGCTTCCTGACTCAGCCTGTGGTCACGTGATTCCACCCATCCTTGCTGGGCCTGTGGTGGCCTGGAGCCCGTGGTGAAGTCAAGCTGTTCATCTCATGGCCGTCAGAAACAGAGAGAAGAAAGAAAAGGGGTAGGAGAGAAACACCTCCAGTGCGAATCCCTCCCCAGGATCCACCTCCCCCAGCAAGGCTCCTTCTGAAGTTCCCATCCCCAATAGCTCAGTAAGTCCATTAACGGATGAGTTCACTGGTAAGATTTAACCCTTGTGATCCCACCTCCCAAATGCCCCACCTCTGAGGACACTGGCCGCCAGACCTTCAGCGTGTATTTGGAGGACATTTCAAATCCACACTGTAACAAGTACACTCACTGCAGCATGGTGGTGTGCAGCTGCGACCCCAGCACTCTGGAGGTGGGGACATTAGGATTGCTATGAGCTTGAGAATGGTGAGCAAAAGGAAAAGAAGAGAAACATTCCTTGAGACTGCCCTGGAAGCAGCAGGATGCATCTGATTTACAAAATCTCAACCTTGATGAGCATACTCTAAGTGTTCTCCATATGGAGAAGGAAGAAAATGTCAAACAATACAGGCCTTGAACAAAAGAGGATTGAAACAGTCTTACTGTGTAGTCTGTGCTGGCCTGGAACTCACTAGGTAGCCCAGGCCGCCATCCAACTCACAACAGTCCCCCTACCCAGTTTCCCCAGATCTGGGATTATAGACCCAAATCAACAAACCCAGCCAAGCTCACGTTTTGAGCATTTGTTCAGTAATTTCCAGTGTTGTTCAGAAAGTCGGGGGAGACTTTGTGGGGTGGAGGCTTCCTGATGGACGTCACTAGGAGTGGGCCTGGTACCTGCCACACTCTGCTTCCTGGCCCCCCATCGTGTGAGACGTTTCCATGGGCACATGCTTCCTCCACAATGAGCATGCTGTTCCATCCCCACTATGACGGAAAGTGTGTGCCAAAACATGTCTTCCCCTTCAGCCGCTGTGTCAATGGTTTATCACAGCAACGACCAAAGGAACCAATTTTATGTGGAAATAGACACTATCAGGAAAATCTTCGTTATTCACATCAGATTCTAAGAGACATTTACTCAAAATGAGTAAAGTGAATCTTTGGGGAAAAAATTGTTGTTGATGGCAAACACAGAACTTCAAGCAAACATTGGAATTTTGGGGAAACTTCACATGCACATAGACTTTCTGTTTTCTGTTAGAACCATTGGTGACATGAAAGAATACAATCTGTTAGACTAAAAGCATCAATATTGTAATGCCTGCGCATCCCAAAGAACTGGTACCCAAATGGCCAGCATGCAAAGTTGTTAAGCCATGCACAAGCAAACGATGGTAACGCCTGTGCATCCCAGAGAACTGGTACCCAAATGGCCACCGCACAATGCTGCAAAACCATGCAGAAGCAAATGATTCACTCATAGTTCAGGATAAATGACAAATGTCATCTTACCAGAGTGAAAAAGTCCCCCAGTCGGTTTCGGATTCCACATAGCACCTAGCCTTTAAGGAACTACTATTTGTCAAATTGGTGTGCAATCAAAGAATAATAGCCTAGATTATTTGAAAAGACTATCGTTTTTTTCTATCTACACACTGAAGTAAGGATACATTTGCTTCATTTACTTCAACAAAATAGCAGTTATAATTTTGAAGCAAGGTAGGGACCTACTTCCCTTTTGTTGGTGAGGTTTTCAAAAGTGTAAAAACAATCGCACTCTTTAATATTTCATGTTTTAGAAAACAGTTATTTTATTGAAAGTGTTTTTGTATCAACATATAGTAGGTCTTTGGTTGTTTACACATTATGCAATTTTAACCAACAAATGTGTATATCTAGCATACTGTTTAAAATATATGAATATTGGAGAATGGCTAAGTAAACTAATTAACATATGTTATCTCACATGTATACTGTTTCTTGGAACAAGAATGGTTAAAATCTACTCTGTTGGCAGTTTTCCAGAATAGAATACATTACTGTGAACTATATAGTTGAATGTCGTACAATAGATTTCCTGGATTTATTACTCCTATCTAAATAAAACTTTAAATCCTTTGAGCAGCATGGTAGCTGCCATTACTCTCTCTCTCTCTTTCTCTCTCTCTCCCTCCCTCCCTCCCTCCCTGTGTGTGTGCATGTATGCATGCACACACGCATGCTAGCCAAGTTCTCTACCTAAGCCTCTATTTCTATGAGTTCAAGTTATTTAAAGTTGTTTAGATTCCACAATTAAGTGAGATGATGTGACATTTGCTTTTCTGTGTCTGGCTTGTTGCATTTAACGTAATGTCCCCTGGGTCTTTCCCTGTCATCACAAACGACAAGATTTCCTTTTTAAAATGACGAATAGGGTTCTGTTATGTATACAGGCAGTCCTCAATTTACAATGGCTAAACTTGTAAAGTTTTTTATTTCCCGATTGTGAGAAAAGTGACACACATTCAGTAGAAACCATACTCTGAATTCTGAAGTTGGATCTTTTCCCAGCCTATGGTAATGAGGTGTGATACTGTTTTACAATGCTGGACGTGCAGCAGCCAGCCACAGATCTGTCCACCACTGTCAGGAAGACAGACAACCTGTTTGGCACCCCCAACTGTACTAAAGGCCATCATATTTGGTACGTCATGTATTGTATTATCTAGGGCTAGCTGGAGGGGCAGAGTGCATGGAATGGGTATATAGTAAAGGGGGTTATTAGATTGACTTACAGGAAGCAGAGTTGGCCAACAGTGGCTATCTCACACCAGAAAGGCTGAGAACTCCAGAGCAGCTCAGTCCTTGAGGTTGTGTGTCTCATTTGTCCCCATCTGGTGCTGAAAACCTGGAGGACTCCTAGACAGCTGCTGGGCTTACCTTCATGTTGGAAACTTGAAGAAGCCACTTCTGGTATCAGTGAAGGGATCGGGAGTAGCAGCAACAGGGCTGATGAGCTTGTCAGCAAGAGTAACGGGTAGATGAGTCAAAAGCAAAGATCTTTGCTTCTTTCCTGTCCATTTATCTATGTACCTGTCTGAAGGTGCCACCCACATTTAGGGTGTGTCTTACCACATCAGTCAGCGGAATCAAGATGGTCCCCTACAGACAGGCCAATGGGGCAACCTAGCGTAAACATCCCTCATTGAGACTCTCTTCCCATGTGACTTTAAGATATGTCAAAGCTGTCAATTACAGTTAACTATCACATGTATACTGAGTTCATTTCTGACTTATGGACAGATTCGAGATGAAACTCCAATGTAAGTCTACACAGAGAATGTTTTCCTGTTTTGCACATTCATTTGAATCCATGTCTTTACTGCAGCAAGCAGTGCCACAGTAAACACTTAGATGATGATATCGCTCCAAATCACAGACTTCCTTTCCCTGGAGTTGTACCCAATAGTGTGGGCTCCCAGACCAGACGGCAGTGA
This sequence comes from Ellobius talpinus, assembly GCA_001685095.1. Taxonomy (NCBI): domain Eukaryota; kingdom Metazoa; phylum Chordata; class Mammalia; order Rodentia; family Cricetidae; genus Ellobius; species Ellobius talpinus. The sequence continues at coordinate 6,268 of LOJH01007536.1, forward strand.
TATCTTCATTTCCAGGGAACCTTCATGCCTGTCGACAGTGTACACGGTCATCTTTCATCTTCTGCACAAACATAGCACTTTACCAGGTATGAGTGGCTGTCTATAGGTGCTCTGTCTTATCGGAACTTTAATTTGCACTCCCCTTATATTCTGTGATATTAATCATCATTTAACTGTTTGCGTATCTTCATCTGAGGAACATCCATTTAGCTCCTTTGTCTATTTTTTAATCAGATTATTTCCTTAATATTAAGCTTTCTCAGTTCCTTGGGCGCTTTAGACATCAGCCCTTCAGTAGACGAGTTTGTAATTTTTCCTATCACACTCTGTCTCTTCACTCTATTGACTGTTTCTTCCATTGTAAAGGTTTCTCTTCAATCTGTTTATTGTTTCTTTGGCCATGCAGAACTTTGTCATTTGCTGTAATCCATTTTCACTTTTGCTGCCTCTTTTTTTCAGGTCATGTCCAAAAATTCAATGCTCAGACCAATACCATGGCATTTTCCCTCTGTATTTCCTCCTGAGAGTTTTTTTTACATGTTCAGATCTTGCTTTTTATCCATTTTGAGAAGGTTTTTACACAGGATACAGAGTCAGGGTCAAATTTTATTCTTCAACATATGGACAACCAATTGTCCCAAAATGTTAAATAAATTAAAGAATAAATTAAAATTTTACTAAATTTAATTTCTAATGCAATAAATATGAATAGAAGCAAGCATAAAATTAATATTTCTTAAAAGTCTTAATTTTTAAATTAGAGTCCTTATATCCTTTAAAATGCCTCATAAAGGGAAAATCTTTATAAATTTTTAAAAATGGAAATTCTTGTCCATAAGCAATGTAAGAAATGCAGAAGAATATTTATCATGCCATTACTAGTAATTCCTGTAAGCCATTCAGGTACAGAGTGATAAATTCAGCAGGGTATGCTCACACAAAGGGATAACACAGAACAATGGAAACTGATAACCCAGCAACAGAGATTAATATTGCTAATATAATGTTAAAGTGGAGAAGAAGGCTGGAGAATATATCCAGTATATTACACTTCCATGAAACTATTAGATGAAACAAAATATAAAAATTCAAATGTAAAGGATATATATTTAGTTATGCAAAGTATAGGGTAAGGAATGAGATTTAAAACTCCAGTTTATCACCAAGTCCACCTCTGAAGGGAGAACCAGAAAGACTGGGTCAGAACATACACATTGCACTACATTAATTAAAGTAAGTGCATGGGTAATTGTGTGTTTTATTTTTATTGCACACATCTTTTATGAACACTTTTATATGCATTCAAATTTTATCAAAGTTAAAAGTTAAATAGACAAAAAAACCTTATGAAAAACTGACAACTTTGATAATGAAGATTGAAACAAAAGCCTTGTCCTAAATGTACTATAAAACCATAATAAGCCAGGCCTGTATGTACATCAGATATTCTATAAATTTGGGAGGCTGAGGCAGGAAGGTCACAAGTTCAAGGCCATGCTGCTATACATAGTGAGACCTTGCCTCAAAACCAAGCAACCTAGCTATAATATTAAAACAGTATAGCACGCACAAGAACAAAACAGTCAAAAGGAAGGAAAGAGAGCTGTGTGTGTGTGTGTGCATGGGTACATGTGTGTGTGAATGTACATGCGAGTTATGCATTCTCACAAATCAAACAGCTGTTAGGGAGGCTGACTGGTTAGATTAGGAAATATTACTAGGTCTTAACCTAACTCCAGATGTCTTGATACTGAGATGCAAAAGATAAACTATACTACAAATAACAGTGAAAAATATGATCTGAGACTAGAAAACAACCTCTTAACCCAAATCCACAAGGTACAAGCTATAGAAAAAAATTAATGAATTTGATGACATCAGAAGTTAGGGCTTTTGTGCGATTTACCTAGCAAATAATGAAATGGGAGATGTTTATAGAATGTAAAATTGACAAGTAATTTATATTGAAGATCCTCAGCAAACTTCTAAATATCAGAAAGCTCGTGATGACGGAAATCCAAACACCTACCCCTGAGAAAAGAATACTCAACGACTTTGAATGGCAGCTTACAGAATAGTAACCCCCAAAGCACAGCAAAGAGCTGCTCTAATTGACTGGCCCTTAGAGAGAAGCAAGTAAGATACCTACTTAGTATCTCTTATCTTAGCAAACAGTTGACCGCTGGGTAGGGCTGGTTGCTTGGGATTCCGATGAATGCTGGTGGGGGTGTCCACATGTGAAGCCACACTGGGAACTACTCTGCATTCAGACACTCTACGGCCAACAGTGTTGCCTTTCATGCCTACTGCTGAGAATCCTCCCTGAGGAACCAAAGAGGTTCCTGTGAGGCTGTTTGTGGTCCTGACTGCTCTAGCAGATGGTCTGGAGGCTGTCTAGCTGTTTGCTTCTAGGGTAGAGAATCAGAACAACAAAAACACAACAATATCAATATCTACAGGACACAATGAAGGCAGTTCCGTGAGGCAAGTTTGTAACACTCAGTGTTTACATAAAAAAACTGGAGAGATCTAATATTTATAATGTGACGTCACATTTGATAGCTCTAGAAAAACAACTGCAATAACCATAAAAGAAGAGTTGGAAAGAAATAATCCAACTCAGAATTAGAATCAATGAACTAGAAACACACACACAAAAATACAAAGAACCAATCAAAAGAACAGCTGGCTCTTTGATAAAATCAACAAGATTGACAAACTCTTGGCCAAACTAACCAAACCAAAATACAGACGGAAAAGATCCAAAGTAATAAAATTTGAAGTGAGATGAAAAGAGAGATACCACAATAGAGAGCAAGAAAATTCAGCGAATCATACAAGACATTTTCAAGATCTGTATTCCACCAAATGAATGAATTTCTTGAAATATATGACCCACCAAACTTAAATCAAGATTAAATAAACAATTTAGACAGATCTACACGCCCTAGTGAAATAGAAGCAGAAATTAAAAATCTACCAACCAAAATTAGCCCAAGGGCAAATGGATTCAGCCCAGTATTCTTCCAGACCTTCAAAGAAGAATGAACATCAAATATTCCTCAAATAATTTCACAAAATAAAAACTGAAGGGACCTTCCCTGACTCTTTTCATGAAGCCACTGTTACCGGACACCAAAAGCACAATAGCAAGAGAGAATTAGAGATTAATATCCTTTATGAAAAAAAGATGAGAAAGTTATCAATAAAATACTTATAAACTGAATCCAAGAGCACATAAAAAAGATTATCTACCACAATGAAGTTGGCTTCATCCCAGAATTTCAGTGATGCTTCAACATATGTAAATAAGTAACATGGTCTGCCACATGATAGACTAAGACAGAGAAACAACATAATCATCTAATTAGATGTAGAAAGGGCCCCTAGCAAAATCCAACATCCCTTCCTGAGAAAAGTCCTGGAGAACCAGGAATACAAAGGACATACCTCAACACAACAAAAGCAATTTACAGCAAGTCCACAGCCAACATTGCCCTAAACTAATGGTTCTCAACCTTCCTAATACTGTCACCCCTTAATACAGTTCCTCAGGTTGTAGGGACCCCCAACCACAAAATAATGTTACTACTTCACAACTGTAATTTTGCTACTGTTATGAATTATAATGTTAATATTTTTGGAGATAGAGTTTTGTCAAAGGGGTCACAAGCTCCAGGTTGAGAACTGCTGTCTTAAATAGAGAAACTAAAGCATTTCCACCAAAATCAGGAACAAGACAAGGATATCCACTCTCTCCATACCTGTTTTGGATAATGCTTGAAGTCTTACCTAGAGCAATAAGGCAATTGAAAGCAATTAAGGAGATACAGAAAGCAAAGGACAAAATCAAAATATCTTTATTTGTAGATGATATGATTTTATACATAAATGATCCTAAAAACTTCCCAGGAAACTTCTACAGCTGGTAAGTATTTTCAGGAAAGTAGCAAAAAACAAGATTAATGCAAAAAAAAAACATTGGTGGCCTTTTCTATTTACAAATGATAGATTGAGAAAGAAATCCAAGTAACAATACCTTTTGCAATAGCTTCAAAAATTACCTTGAGATATTTTCTTTCTTTCGCTTTCTTGTGAAAGACTTGTATAAAAAAAACTTTAAGAGATTTAAGAAAAAAATTGAAGAAGACAACAGAGGATGGAAAGACCGTTTATGCTCATGAATCAGTAGGATTGATATTGTGAAAGTGACCATCTGACCAAAAGCAAATCTACATATCTCCATATTCAATGTAATCACCATCAAAATTCCAACACAATTCTTCACAGATGCTGAAACAGAAATCTTAGGTTTCATATAGAAACACACACACAAAGGAAAAAAAACAGAATAGGGAAAACCATCCTGAATAATAAAAGAAAGGCTAGAGGCATTGCTACCACAGATTTCAAATTGTATTGCAGAGCTGTAGAATAAAAGCAGCGTGCTATTGGCATAAAAATAGACACATTGACCAAAGGAAAAGAATTGAAGACCAAAATGTAATTTCATCTATGAGCACCTGATATTTAACTAAGAAGCCAAAAATATACACTGGGGGGAAAAAGATAAAATCTTGAACAAATGGTGCTGGTCAGACTGGATAATTATAAATAGAGACTGAAAAAAGATCTATATATATATCAAGTGGATCAAGAACCTCCAAAGACTAGATGCCCTAAATCTGATAAATTAGAAAGCAGGAAATAAGCTTGAGTGGTCCCTGCGCCTCACCTGGGCAACACAGTAGAGCTGGCCCTGGTGGTGGAGGTGTGGAACAGTCAAACTTGAAGGCACGAAAGCAGGAGAACCAGCCCTGTCCCTTGCTCATTGCTGCAAGGAGTGAACTAGCTTGGGCAATGCTGGAGAACCCTGTAACTAACTGCCCAGGTGCAGAGCCAGGGTTCTGAGTTGGCCCACACCAACGTCCCACCTTTGATCTGCTGGAGCACATGAAGGGGCTGGTCCTACAGAGCCCAAGCTGCAGGATCTCCATGACATAGGGCAACAACAGGATAACCAAGAGGAATCACAATGAAAGACCAGCATGGATGATATAACAGAAACCAAGGGGCTCGAACCAGACCATTGACTCTTTGCGATGAACACTTGAAAGTAAAGACATATGGTTTACTGTATGATGCACTGTGTCACACTGCAGCTTCCATGATGAAATTTTTTTTCCTGTTTTTTTCTCTTAAATTTTATTTTATTTGAGGGAAGGGAAGGTTGCAAGAGCAGAGGGTAGATACAGAAAGGGGGAAATGAGTGGGATTGAGATGCATGGTGTGAAAGACACAAAGAATAAATAAAAAGAAAGTTTCCAAAAAGACCAATGATTAATAAACGGAACCTCATGAAGATGAAAGTCTTCTGTATGGCAAAGGACACCATCATGTTCATTACTGCTTTATTCATACGAGCTGGAAATTGGAAGCAGCCTGGATGTCCATCAGCTGACGAATGGATGATGAAATGTTGCACATTTGCACAACAGAATATTGTTTGATTGTTAAGAAAAAACAGATTATAAAGTCTGCAGATAAATAGCTGGTGCCGGGAAAAGATAAGTGTCCTGAGCGAGGTAACGTGAACCCCAAAAGACAAATATTTCATATTTTCTCTTATATAAGGATATTAGCTTTTAAGATTTATATATGTGTGTTTCAATCTGAATAACCACAGAGGTTAGGTACCTAATAAGGGACCAGGGAGTGGAGAGAATGGAATCTTCCAAGGAAGGGAAAATAGAATATGGGGTTATCAAGAGGTTAAGAGGAAACTAGACTAGGAGAATTAAATGGGAAAGGATATTGGAATTGGAGAGCAGGGTAAAAGAAAGAATATGGGGCAGGAAACTAACACTAAAGTGATGTGGGATTCCTCTCTGTATGCTGTGAATACATTTTATTTCCATTGGTTAATAAAGAAGTTGCTTCGGCCAATGGCTTAGCAGAGTAAATCCAGGCAGGAAATCGGAACAGAGAGAGAGATAGAGTAGGCAGAGTCAAAGAGAGGCCATGAAGCTGCTGAAGGAGAAGGACATGCCAGAACTTTACCGGTAGATCACAGCCTCGTGGTGATACACAGATTAACAGAAATCAGTTAATTCAAGATGTAAGAGCTAGCTAGAAATATGCCTGAATCATTGGCAGAACAGTGTTGTAATTAATATAGTTTCTGTGTGATTATTCGGGTCAGGGCAGCCAG
>LOJH01007536.1:12488-30164 GCA_001685095.1 Ellobius talpinus
AAACAAAAAAGCAGTCTCTGCCTACACTAAAGGCCTTTAGAAGAGCCATATGGGCCATATGGAAACCTACTGCTGTAGAAGCTTCCTGAAACATGTACATATATGAAAGTAATTAAAATGGAGTCACCATATAATAGGGGATATGATGCCCAACTAGACCTTTTGTGGCAACAAGTAAAGGCTCCCAGCCCTGGGAATGGGTTACATTTTGTTGAGCTGTTGGAAAACAGCATCACATAGACCGTTCTAAACATCACAGGGTGTTGACATCTATTTGCTACAACCTGATGGTAAGTCCTGTTGCTGAAGGCATCACTTACGTATGTCATCGAGCATGGAGAAATCAAAGTGATGCCAATCCGGAAGCTTCATCCTCTACTGACTAGCATTCATGAGACTGGAAGACACTCTGCATGCTAGGGGAGGAGCATGGTAATCATCAATATCACACAGCTGCAAATCCTGCAACCTGCAGCAGCAACCTGCCTGCAAGGTATACTGGCACAATTGTGGCACATATGTTATAGGGGTAAGCAATCAATTTTAGATTGGATTTAAAGTCCACTCCATGAGATGAAGCCCATATCTGACACAGCTAAAGTGACCCAAAATCTGAGACTAGATAAATCCTGGGCCGAGGGAAAAACCTATTGCTATTATCCTACTAAAAGAGCATAGCAATAAAATTGACTCCTAATAACATACTGCTATACCCACGGATCAGTACATCACTCAGCCCTCAACAGAGAAGCTGCTTGTAGTAGATGTTATATAGATAGATATAGTAGATAAAACATAGAAGCTGATGTAGATAGTAATGGACACAGGGAACCATAACCAGACAATGTGCAGAGAGTGAGAGACTTTGGAGCACTCAGTCTTGATAGGAAGGCTCTATAAACCTCTACTTCAAGGCTCAGGGACCTATGTGGGAGAGGATGGGAAAGGACTGTGAGAGCCAGAAGGGGTGGATGACCACAAGTGAACAGCATCTTCCAGACACACCAAGGCTGAGACACATATGAACGTCCAGAGATTGTGACAGCATTCACAAGACCTACACAGGTTCAAACCAGACAAAATCCCAGCTCTGAGAGGAAGAAGTAGACACAAAGCCTCATCCTTAACCAAGAAACTATTTGTAATGTATTTGTAGTGTCTTTGAATAGGAAAAAAAGGAATAAAGATGATGGATTAGTGTCTTTGGGTTCCCAAGGGGAAAAAGTGCACACACAATACTCTGTCATATGCAGTACACACAGGCGTAACTCAAGCGCTGCTACAGAAGTAATTATGTGAACATTTATTACCGATTTATTACCGTTACCTAATAGAGGGGGGTTGAAACCAGGAAGGCAGGGAGTTTTAGGGATGGATGTTGTCAAAGAATTGGCTCACAGGATTGTGGAGGCCAGCTCCTCTGAAATTCACAGGCCAGACTCAAAACTCTCTCGGACAGTTTCTATCTTCCGGAAACCGCAGTTTTGCTGTTACTAGATGAGGTGACCTTGCATAATGCAGATAACATCATGGAAGTTGACTGACTGTGGGTCTCCAGCTACAGCATAACAGAGAACCACCTGGCTGCATGCTCGATTGGATAACCAGGAACTACAGACCTGCCAATCATGGCAGTGGGGTTCCAGTTCAGTTGGGAGAGTCACCAGCACAAATCCCTATGGATAACTGGGGAGCTGCATCTATCCACCAATATACCTTCCGGGAAAGTCTGCTTTCCATATGGCACAAACCTCCTAAGCTCCTTCTCGGCGTCTCCGTCTGTGGATTCTCCCCCGGTACTAGTTATAGCCCTGCAAGACCCAGGCAGAGCTCTTCGCGCTCCATTTCCTCTGATCCAGTGGTTCTCAACCTCCTAGCGCTGTGACCCTTTAATACAGTTCCTCGTGTGCTGTTCCTCACATTCCCCAACCATAAAATTCTTTCATTGCTATTTCCTAACTGTAATTTTGCTACTGCTATGAATTGTGATGTAAATATCTGTGTTTTCTGGTGGTCTTGGGCGACCCCTCTGCAAGGATCATTCCATTCCCAAAGTGGTCATGACCCACAGGTCGAGAACCACTGCTCTAATCAGTTGCACATCTGTGCTCATGACCTTGCCTGATGCCAGCACACACAGACTCTAAGAGGTACTGACCATCTCACATTTAAAAAAAAAACCTGTTGCAAAGAGGTGTGGCGTTTCAGTGTTCCCGCTTTTACAAGCTCCTTGACAGTGTATCAGTCTTGGGGTGCTTGTCTGCCCCAAGCTGGACATCAGATCATCTGAAGATTTGAACTCTGAATGGAACAACAGCTTAATAACAAACAATAAGAAGTCTACTCCATGGTGGTGGCTGGGTTGTCTAAAGCCGCCCCATCCCTGCCTTCCAAAGGCTTAGTTATCTAGAATTTCTCTCAGTTCCCCATCTGAGCGAGTCAGGGCAAAGGTTTAAAGAACCACACAATGCCTTATGTCCTAAAGCAGCGAGCGATCCTTTGGGACAACTTGGTTCCACGAGCTACCTTGCAATACCTAGCCACGGCTTTGCTGTATTCAACACTCTGAGCCTTCCAGGGTCACTCCAGTGGAAGCCATTCCCAGAGGGAAGTGGCAGAAACATGGAGGCAGGAACCTGTAAGGACTCAAGGCCAAGCAGAAATAGCTCTCGAAACTTCCAGGTTACTAAAGCTTAAAACTTAAAACTTAGGCACAGGCCTTAAGACAAGGACAAGCCTGAGAAATGGCCATAGCTCGGCTACACGTCCTGTTTTAGACTTTACTGTGGAAAAATGGCAGAGAAGATCTCTCAGCCTCAGTGGTCTCCAGCTATCAGAATTTCTAGTACATCTGCTTTCCTTCTAAGGGAAAGAGCTGATCTCTTTCACCTGGTTGGAATCCAAAATTCAACAGCTGCAGATCGGGAGTGACGTCACTTCCTCCCTTGGCCACAACTTGGCCCTCTATAGAGTTTTGCACTGTAGCTGCTAGGGCCTTTCTTTTTGACAGAGAAAAACTATTAAGCTTGGAAAACCCACCAAATTAACCTGTCAAGAGACAAACTTCAGACCAGCCCAAGACACATTCTCCCTGCTATTCTTCGCATCTGACGGATTCTAGCTTATAGGGTCACTATTGCCATACTGAAACACCATGACCAAGAGTAACTTGGGGAGAAAAGGGTTAACTCAGCTCATACTTCCACAGTTCATCTTCAAAGGAAGTCAGGACAGGAACTCAAACAGGACAGGAACTTGGAGGTAGGAGCTGATGCAGAGGCCATGGAAAACGCAGCTTACCGGCTTGCTCCTCATGGCTTGCTCAGCCTGCTTTCTTATAGAACCCACAGCCACCTGCCCAGGGACGGCATTACCCTCAATAGGCTGACCCCTCCCTCATCAATCGCTAATTAAGGAAATGCCCTGCAGGCTTGCCTAATCTTATGGAGGCCTTTTCTTAGTGGAGAATCCTTCCTCTGAGGTGACTTTCTCCTGTGTCAAGTTGGCATAGCTATCCAGCACAGACACCACAGACATCTTCACTGGTAAGAATCCCAGGGCTCCAACTTAAGTTTAAAGTAGGATGAAGCATGAAGGCATAGCTACCACAGTGGGAGCTGACACCACAGCCTGCAGCAGCAATGGTGAGATTGCCAAGTCCCCAGTAGACTACCCAGGTCTTGGGCCACATGGCCTAAGCTTCTAAAACCCCAGGGTGTCATGTTCAGTTTCGCTAATAACAACAACAATAACAATAATTAATAATTAATAACCAATGATAATAAGCTCCAATGTCTGAAGAGCATGCCATTCCTGCCAAGCTCCCTTTTCAAACAAACCTCACACCCTATGGACATGAGCCCTCATTAAACCACTGCCCAGCACCCAGAGTGCAGGAGGCACTGCTGCCTGGGAGGGTTAGGCAATCTCTCAAAGACACGGAAACTCTGCTCTGTGACACTGTGGCTACCAGCTACCAGTTCTGCCTGTGGTTCAGTTTGAGGTTGTCAGACACCGTGTCTACCCTCTCTCTACCCTGCACTAAACGACAGTGAGCTTCGTAGGCGTGGCCCTCCGCTAGCATGCTCCCCGGCTCCTCCCTGCCTTCGGCCAGCTTGCAGGTTCTCCTTGCTTGTGGGAGCTACAAACCTAGCTGTTCTCTGTCAAGTATTCATATTGCCTTTCCCGGTGACTCACTAACAGAGCTCAGAAGAATTACAACAGCCCAAGCCTTTTTAAATTCGATTAGCAGGGATGTAAAAAGCTGTTGGCCAGCGCTTCTGCTAATAACACCCCAACAGCCCTCCGCGTTTCAAGTGTGGTGTCTGTGACTGATGTAAGAGAGATGCCATTCCAATGCAGGGTCACACAGCACACAGCTGGTATTGAGGCCATGGAGGGATGCTACCTACTGATTCATTCCTCAAATGGCTTGCTCAGCCTGCTTTCTTACAGAACCCATGACCACCCGGCCTGGGACGGCATTACCCTCAATGGATTGGCCCCTTCCCCGTCAAACACTGGTTAAATGACCTACAGAAATGACCTACAGGCTTGCTTTCTCTCTGTGTGCCATGTTTGTCTTGGTACCTGGCGAGGTTATCTGGTGCACTGAAGGGAAGATGGTGTCGCTAGGTAACTGGCTTGAAGCATCTGACTGAGCACAGTGGAGAGAGGCTGCTTGGGTTTGCTGGCAGTTAAGACTCCAGTCTGGAGTACAGAGTTCTGTTTATGCTCGACAAGAAAACCCACTCTCAGGGAGTGACCACTCCAGCCCCATTCTCCCCTTTCACTCTGACTTCCCCTAAGACCTGAGATGGACAACAAAGGTTTGATCTCAGGATGAGAGCTGGGACCTGAGTCATCTTCCCATCCCAACCCCTGGTTATCTGTGGGAAAACATGCAAGTCGGTCAGCGATCCAGTGCCTTGGGGCAGGAAAGTATGGGGGATAAGAGGGTGAAGGAAAGAGACCTGGTACCTGAAATGAAGTGTGTTGAGCTTCTGAGATCTTCCAGTGTTTTTCTATACAGACATAGTAGGAGCCCGTGTGATTTGATGGAGGTGTGTATGTGTGCCCGCGTGGATGCACGTGTGCGAGTGTGAATGAAGATATACGTGCACATGTGTGTGCATGCAAAGAGGCCAGAGCGCAACTTCCAGTGTAATTCCTTGGGTACCATCATCTAGCATTTATGACAGGGTTTCTCATAGGCCTGAAACGTACCAAGTAGGTAGGCTGGCTGGCCAGAAAGCATCAGGAATCTGCCTATCTCTGCTTCCCTCAGTCTAGAATTGCAAGCATGTGTCACCACGCCCAGCTTTTTCTCAGCCGGTTCTGGGGATTAGACATGGGTCCTCATGCTTGCAAGGCAAGCACTTTCCTGACAGAGCCACCTCTCAGCCTTAAGTGCTTTGATTCTGTCTGTACATCATTGTCACTGTGGAAACAGCACTACGTACATTCGGAGCCAAAATATCAAGAGCTATCGTGTGGACATCAGTTGCTAATGCCACCTGGTGACAGATGGCTAAATGTCAGAGGAAAGGTCTGAACTCAAGCACAGAACCCTGCTCCCAGTCCCCAGCCCTGCCAGTCACAATCTGTGTAGTCTGGAAAGAATGGCTTTCTTTCTCTTGGCTCCATTTGTCCATCTGCAAGCTCTCCAGGCTGTGCTCGCTGGGGCTCTGGGCTCCTCTGTGCTGCCAGCTCTCCTGTACCGGTGGGTCCCTTTGCTATCTGTGCTTCCGCCTCCTGCACCTGCTGCATGCATCACTGGCAGCCCGCTCACTTCTCAGGAGTGTCCTTGGACTGCCAGAGCCTGCGTCCTTGAGCTCAGAGAATGGAAACACCTTGGAGTTTACAGCCCTTCCTCCTGTAGTCAACCCAGAAATGGATAACATGGAGACCCAGCCCCTTCCCACATCAGGACCTGCTGGGGACACTGTAGCATCAAAGCTAAGTCAGCCTCGCCCTGGCTCCTTCCCTTCCCCAGCCAGCTCTCCTTTCTTCCCAGCTTGTCCCAGGAGCATTTCCCCTGCCCAAGTCCTTGATCTGACTACAAATGCACCCGGGTAACACTGAACAACAGAACTGACAGGGATACAGCTGCTTGCCTGAGACACGGGCACTGTTGAAAGCTGGGGATCTGCAGAGATTTGAGAGACACGGGGTCACAGCACCTCAGGCCTCTGGAGATAAGGAGATGCTCCACACTGTACCACACTCCACTTTCAGAGTGTGCCCTGGGCTCGGGAATTCATCAAAGGGGGCGGGGAGGAAGGACCACAGATACAGCTGAGTGGTAGAGAGTGGACTGGCACGTGCAAGGTCCTGGGCTCCATCCCCAGCACTGCAAATCACAAAACTAGTTAACCAACAGATGAGGGTAAAGTTGATCACGGACAGAGGGCAGAAGAACCATACCTCAGAAACAGACGGAAGCCGCCAAGGATTACCTTCTCGAAAAGCCGAATCTCAGGCCCAGAGAATAGTACATAGCCATTTCCCTCTTGAATACGTGCAGAGGCTCCTTGCCCTCCTCACTTCGCCCTGGCTCCTCTGCTCTGTCTTGGATGGGTGTGAACAACTGCATGTGAGTTGTGCACTGGAGGGACCTGACCTGCTTTGCTAAGCAGGAGAGCAAAGACGTGCAAACATAAGCTATCTATACTGCAGGAAAACCAAGAGAAATGCAAGGGGAAACTACTGTTTGGACCTAAACCTCTACTGTTAGGACAGTGGCTGTCAACCTTCCTAATGCTCTGACCCTTTAACACAGTTCCTTGTGTTGGGGTGACCCCAGCCATAAAATTATTTTCATTGCTACTTTGTAACTGTAAGTTTGTTTGTTACTGTTACAAGTTGTAATGTATTTACATACTGTATTTTGTAAAAGACATTGCTGTGTTTTGCAACAATCTTAGGCCACTCCTGTGGAAAGGTTATTTGGCCCCAAAGGGGTCATGACCCACAAGTTGAGAACCACTGTTTTTAGAGCTATGTGAGCTGAGTCTTGAGAGCACTGAGTAGACACAGACAGACAGACAGATGGAGTGGAGTATGAACTTGGAGAAGAGCAGAAGCAATAACAAAGCCAGAAGCAGGACACAACAGGGACTTCCAGACAGGAAGTCACAGAGGCCACAGCACTCTGTGGATGAGAAGAAAGATTCTGCTATGATAAGACAAGAAGCTTCTAGGACACAGCAGAAACCTTGCACTCAGCGATCTCCAGTCTTCCCAGGTACCTCCAAGGTCACTCACCCACCTCCACACCTTTCGGCACCCAAATCCAGATCTGATAGGTGCACAGGTGGAATTGTTACCTATCTTGGGACTCCCTATTCCAGCCCCTCTAAGGATGCCAGAGGCAATGCGTGCTAATTTAAACCCCCATTAAGGCCTGGTGCAGGACCTGGCATCACTTAATGAACAGGAGTGTGATAACCTGCTCTTCCCCTAAGGGAGAATTAAAAACTCATTTATATCCGTGGCAGGATAGAAAAAAAAGCAGCAATCTTGCTCCAGCGTGATAGTGGAGATACCAGCTCCTGCTTTATGAACTCCTAATTAGATCTTCTCCATCGCTTGTTTTGATTTCATGTTTGCCCCTTTGAACAATAAAGGAAGACTGGCTGCCATATCCCACCATGCATGCGTGTCTTGTACGGACAGAATACTGATGACGAAGCCCTTGTTCTACAGCGTTGTGTGGAGGCTGAGGAGGTGGGACCCCTCGTGCGGAAATAGATACTGATAGCCACCGGAATGAGCTCTTCTGTCTCGAAATTTTAGAGTCTAAAAGGCCCACACGCTTGCTGAGGACCCACTGTATTTGTCGTGCATCTGAACCAAGGCAGCTTCTTGGCCACAGTGTGCATGGGTCAGAAGAAGGTGGGAGGGGCCGGAGTCACTATGAGATGGGTCTCTGCCTGTGTCTCAGCTTTTCCTCTTAGAATGAAAGTGAAATGGCTCAGGAAACTCAAGGGCAGACTCATGGGAGCCACGCTGGCAGGGGGAGCAGGAATGTGGTCATTTACTTGCCAGTTAAACCAGTAAGGTGAGCTCTAGTTCTCCAGTTCCAACAAGCCTCAAGAGTGTGAAGACAGAGGACCCCAGAAGTCAAGCTTGTGCACGAGGAGAGGTCTTTGGGCAAGAAGTGTGGCGTGTCCTTCCCCTGGGCCTCTCTTCTGGCTTCAGGTGACTTCCAGACCAAAANAAAGAAGATGACACCTATACTCTCCAAGGCATGGAAGTTAGCCTGGACTGACTAAACCTCTCCCGGGAGAAACGGAACCCCTCGACCTGGCTTGATAGTGGGAAGGCTATGAGAGGTCTCAGCAGCAGAACTTACCAAAAAAGTCAGAATAAATGTCATTCTCCTCCTCCCCCTCCCTCTTCTCTTCTCCCTCTCCCACCTCATCCTACCGCACCCATACCTCCTTCTCCTCCCCCTCCTCCCCTTTCTTCTCAATCCAGCCCAGAACCGGGCACGTTGCCTTCTAAGCGACTCTGGCCTCTCTCCTGCAGCTGGCCCCTTGCCTGAGCTCTGGTCTCCATTTCCTTCTCTGTACTTAGGGATGAGCCACTTGGAGCTACAGCTATAGTTCAACCAAAAACACGGCCAGGGACTGGGACAGGGCGACCAGAATGGAGTTCCTAACACAGAAGTCACAATCCCCGTAGAACTCAGCAAGCAGAAACAAAGGCAGCCCAGGAGTCAGGAGGCAGAGGCAAGCTGGGAAGTCATAGGCCGGTGGAAGACTCTTTAGGACAAAACAATGGTAAAAAGGAGCTAGCTTGGTGGATAATAGGGCTTTCCAGTCAAGCCTGACTATCTGAATTCAGATTGCCGGATATTGTGCAAAACGCTGGAAGCAGCAGTGTGCACCTATAAACTCAGCTCTCACCCTGTGTGATGGGAAGAAGAAATAGAATAGCCCAGAAGCCTAGGAACCAGCTGTAATACACAGTAAAACAAAACCAAGAGATCACCTCAAAACAAGGTGGAAGTGAGAACCAACTCCTAAAAGTCACCCTCTAACCTCCAAAAGGATAACACACACACACACACACACACACGAACACACACCATTCACAGACACACAAATAAAAAGTAAATTTAAAAACCCAAAACAGGGCCAGATGTCTCAGAGCTTAGGAGGCAGAGGCAGGCTGATCTCTGTAAATCCAAGGCCAGCCTGGTCTACAAAGCAAGTTCCAGGCCAGGCAAAGATATATAGTGAGAGCCGATATCAAGCAAGCAAACAAACAAACTGATAACTTAGAGATAAGGGCAACAAACACCGCCTATGGGCCAAGCCCCCAGCTGCCTGTTGTGTAAGTATGGCATAGTGGCACTCAGACACATAAGAAAAAAATAAGTCACTTGGCTGAAACAGCTGATCATAGTCACAAATCTCGACCAGCACCAAGGTCCTTTTCCCTTCCTTTGCCCGCAGGGACCTTGACCCAGAAGAGGGCCTTTGAAGTGTTACTTCAATCTGGTCAACCAGTATGTAATTACAAGTTGACACACAGCCCTGCCACCTAATATTTGGGTTGAGTCCGATGCAATTCTTTTCATGCCAGGGACAAGTCGTTAGGAACAGAGACCAGAAATGGATTAACTGACTTAACTTGCTAGTCAAGACTCGAGCTTGCTCCTTCTGCAACCAAGGCTCCCAAGAGGATCTGGCAACACAGACCACTGTGATTGTGTTTCCATCCGGAACTAGCCCTGCCCCTCAGTGGCCTATGTACTGTCAGCGTCCCATCCCACAACACATGATGATTACCTTTGCCCAAGGCCCCTCACAACCCCTCCCTGACTTACTTTATCTGATCTCCAGCACATACCCATTCTTCAGTCATAGACCAAACAGGGGAGCAGAACCTCTCCCCGGATACAGTGATCCTTGGCCACTGTCTACAGCACTTATGTCTACTGTTACCTTGTAGTAGGAGACTGCTCACTCATTTCCAGCTGAAACAGCTTCTTTATTAACCAATGGTAATAAAACATTATCACAGCATACAGAGGGGAATCCCACATCCATACCTCACCGTCTGGCTGGGCAATTCTCCCATAGGCCTTCAGTACTTCAGAGATGGCTAGCATCTTGGTCATGTTCCCTTGGGAGGTATTTACAACCAAAACTGTACAACTTGCAAACCAGCTGGCAGCACAGGCAGGACCCCCCCTGCAAGAGAAGCCCCTGAGTAGCAGGGGCTGAAGGCTCTCCCACAGGGTGGAAACTCCAGGAGGGAGTTCTAGCAGATACCCACCTCAGAAGCTGGAGAAGCCACTACCCCAAACTGGCTTTTCCTAAAGATATGTTATCTGCTCTCCCATCTGCCCCTGACATTCCAGAAGTTTCCTCTTCATCTTCTCTGCCTTCATCCCCAAGCACTACAAATATTCCACTGAGAGCTCTAACTCTCAGATTTGCCGATTGGTCAAGCTGACATAGCCTTGCCGATGCCTCATCTATATATTCCCTCCAGTCTAACACAAAGCCTGAGACTATGATGGATGAGACTTTGGGTTTTAACTCAGGAATAACAAACACTTTGTTTATGAACCAGGATCAGTGTTTGGAAGCTGGCTGTGTCCATAGCGTAATTACACAGGTGAAGAAATCGAAGCCTAAGCAAGGAGAAGCTATGATGAGAAATCCAGGTAGGCTGCCCACAGACCTTCTCTATTCCACCGGATCCAATCCCCAGCCTCATGCCCCGGGATGCAACAGAACACCAGCTACAGCCTTCCTTCTCCCCTCTCCCCATGCCCACATCTCCCATGGATCTCACAGTCCACCCCCTCCTAACCTCCCTCTCCTTTATCCCAGCCTCCCTGCCCCTGCACCCACAACCCCAGCATGCACCCCCTGCTAACCCACAGACCATGCCTGGTAGAAAAACCAGGCAGGCTGCCTGCAGACCTTCTCCTCTCTCTCTGTCCCCAGATCTGATCCCCTGGTCTCATCCCCAGCTCAGCAGCAGAACACCTGTGGCAGCCTTCCCTGCCCCCTGCCCTGTCCCCATCTCCCGGGGATCCCAAAGATCTCCCCCTCCTGACCTCCCTGACTCCACTGTTGCTTTATCCCAGACTCCAATTATAACAGGCACCCCCTGCTAGCCCAAGCCGCTCCTCCTGGGGCAAGTCTCTGAAGGCAGACTCACAGCTCTCCTACTGCTCCTGAGAACCATAGTCCCCAGTCTCAACCCCAGCTCTGTAGCAGAAAACCTGCTGTGGTCTGCCTTTCCTATTTGATCCCATCTGAATGGATCACAAAGACCTTCTCCAACCTTCTTTCCCCAAATCATCCCAGCACCCCAGCCTCCAACCCAACAGGCATCCCCTGGAGACATAGCAGCTGAGCAGGACAGAAAAGAAGGCAGCACAGAACCATCACACTCTCCAAACACCCAGAGAGGAAACAGAAACCAAGGAACGAAACATCCACCAAAGACAAATCTGCAAATCAGCACCTAGACATATTATCATCCCAAACCTACAAGTCTAGAATGGAAAAAGCTAATCAATAGCGGCCAAGGCAGTATGTCTTCTCCTGAACCCAGATGTCCTTCCTATTACTACAACAGGCCCTGAATATTCCAACACAGCTGAAGCACAAGAAAAAGACCTTAAAACCAACTGTGAAGATGATAGAGGGCCTTAAAGAGGAATGAATAAATCTCTTAGGAAAGTCAAGGGAAAAAAAAAGTTGAAGGGAAAAAAAATAACTGTCCAAGACCTGAAAATGGAAATAGAAACAATAATGAAAACACACAAAGTGAGGGGATTCTGGAAATGAAAATTTGAGGAATGAGAGGAGAAACTAAAGAGGCAAGCTTTGAGAACAGAACACAAGAGATGGAGGAGAGACTCTCAGGCCCTGAAGATACGATAGGAGAAATGGATACAGCAGTCAAAGGAAATGTTAAATCCAAAAATCGCTCAACCACAAAACATCCAGAAAATCTGCAACACATACTTGGACACAAAGCAGTTCTCAACAGATACAAGAAAACTTAAACCAAAAAAAAAAACCAAAAAAAACCAAGATGGGTAAAACAATACTGAACAATAAAAGAACTTCTGGAGGTTTCATCATTAGAGATTCCAAGTCATACTACAGAGCAATAATAATAAAAACCACATGGTATGGTATTTACATAAAAAGAAACATGTTGATCAATAAACCAAATTGAAGACCCGATCATAAATCCACACATCTGTGGACACCTAATTTTTTATAGATATAAATAAGCCAGAAATACACACTGGAAAAAAGAAAACATCTTCAACAAATGGTACTGGTCAAGCTGCATGTAGAAGAACGCAAAGAGACCCATACTTATCACCCTGCACAAAACTCAAGTGGATCAAAAACTTCAACATCAAACCAGATAGAAGAGAGCCTGCTAGGAAAGAAAGCAGGGAATAGCCTTGAACTCATCGGCACAAGAAAAGGCTTTCAGAACAGAACAGTGATAGCACAGGCACTAAGACAAAAGTTAATAAGTGAGATCTCAGGAAACTGAAAAACTCCTGTAAGGCAAAGGACACTGTCAATAGGACAAAACAACAGCCTAGAGAATGGGAAAGATTTTTACCAACTCCACATTTGATAGAGGACTAGTATCCAAAATATATAAAGAATTCAAGATGGGGCTGGAGAGGTGGCTCAGCAGTTAAGAGCACTACCTGCTCTTCCAAAGGTCCTGAGTTCAATTCNAGAATACTGAAAATACTGTATACATAATAAATAAATAAATCTTTAAAAAAAGAATTCAAGAAACTAGATATCATAAAACTAGATAATCCAATTTTAAAATGTGGTACAGATCTAAACCGAGAATTCTCCATAGAGGAAACCCAAGGGGCAGAGAAACACTTAAAGAAATGTTCAACATCCTTAGCCATCAGGGAAATGCAAATCAAAACTACTTTGAGATTCCATTTTACACCTACCAGAATGACTGAGATGAAAACCAGAAGTGACGGGAGGTGGAGCAAGGACGACACTCCTCCACTGCTGGGGGGAGTGCAAACTGGTAGAGCCACTTTGGAAATTAATATGCTGATTCCTCAGAAAGTTGACAATCTATCTGCCTCAAGACCCGGTTACACCACTCTTGGCCATATACCCAGAGGATGCCCCGTCCCACACAAGGGCTCTTGCTCAACTATGTTCACAGCAGCTCTATTCATAATAGCCAGAAACTGGAAACAACCGAAATGTCTCTCAACCCAAGAGTGATTTTTAAAATGCGGCACATTTATTTGATGGAGTATTTATTACCCAGCTGTTAAAAACAGTGACAACCGGCAGGAGGCCCAAGGTCTGGATGTGGAAGCCAGAGCCCGAAGAACTTCCTAAACCAGTTTCTTTTTTGTGAAGTGGGTAAAAGAGAAGTTTAGTGATCTGAGAAGAAGTTTTCATTTTTGTTTTGTTTGTTTGTTTTAGTGTGTAGAAAGCAAGGAAGTAGTTTGCCAGGCAAAGGTCACGTGATTTCCAGTGTCCTGGCCCACTGAAGTTTAGAAGTCATGGTCAAGTGAGACCGCTTCACACAGGGTGTGCATTTCACCAGCCAAGTCTCCTGGCTGGGTAACAGAAGGCTGAGGCCACTGGACCTGCAAGAGTGGACTGTAGTCCCTTACCAGCATTTCAGGAGGCAATAAAAATGGATGATACCATGTGGCACCAGCTTCTACTGTGAAGTCCCCAGTACTGGTTCTCCAGGATGAAGCCTTTCCAGCAACGAATGTGGACACCAAGGAGCTATCTTTGGATATGTGAGGTCAGCACTTAGAGAAAAGGTGACATTCTTTACTATTATTCTGCAAGAATCACTTTTAGGGAAAACCTACAGCAAGCAACATTTGACTCTTTGATTAGTAAATCAGCTATGAGCAACTGGCCCGACCAGGAGTCCAAGCCAGCAGCCCTGCTGGTTTCCTCTGCCATGCAAGACTTGGGGGGCCCCTGCTGTCTGCTGAAAGCAAGACTGTGGCTCTATCTTACATCTGCCTCCCTTGGGTGCTTGACTCTGCATCATTTAGTGACATCTGCCTCTGCTCCGTGGCCTTCTGAGTCACACAGCTCAAAGTTCAGGAATGGAACTGTTTCTGCCAGGCTCCTGCCAGCGATGGATCATGACCATGCCGAGGACGAGGGAATGAGAGCGAGGGGCCTGGCATCCATAGTGTGGAAAGTCTTCTTCCTCAGCCAGTTGTGTGTTGTCTCCAAACATGCCTTCCTTACAGAGATTTCAAATAAGTGCTATGAAAAATCAAATCAAAATGCACTTAGGATTTGAAATCTAAACATTGTGTCTGGCCCATCAGAGGCCTGTTCAAAACGATGATGATAATGGTTTCAGACTTGGGTCTTGTTTCTTTGCATTATCTAATGCATTTTGAGCCAAACGGAAAGGCTCAGGAGAGATTGCCCACATCCCTTTAACTATTTTCTTCTTTTTCTTTTCAAACATGCTAGCTCATTTGTGTGTGTGTGTGTGTAGTTGTTTGTTTTTGTTAGAAGCATTTTTAAGAACAGTTCTCAGCATCTAGGAGAGGCAGCAGCCACAAGACTGGGTGAAGCATCCTCAGCTCCTGGAGGAAGTAGGAGCTCACAAACGTGGGTGGGGATGACCAGACTAGACCTCTCTCACACCAGAGGTTACTGGGCGACAATTTCCAACGCAAGGGGGTAACAGGAGAAAGCATTCCAGACTGTCTGAATTACTAGAAAGAGATACTGATACAGTAGCCATGCCACGGTGGAAGAAAGAACTGCACCAAAGGCTCTTCAGCTATGGCTATCCACCGGACTGTTCCTCTTATCTTTTCCTCCCACACCCCTCTCAAACATTATTTTTGATTGATCCATTATAAGGATCTATTGAAATGGTGAAAGCTTTATTTGTTTTTATTTCTTTTTTAAATAAAAAAATGCAATAATCATGGCCGGTATGTATCATGAACACGTACGTATTCTCTCTAATGCATCCACAAAGCTAGTCAACATAAATGACATTGGTCAAGGAAGGCTGCGACTTGATTCGGTTCGTCGGCAATGACCACGGAAGAACCCCTTTCCCTGGGGGAGTGTGCCACCATGTGGAATATGGTGGTATTGCAGTTTTCTGTCCAAANAAAAACAAAACAAAAAACACCCTACTCCGTTTGGAGAATTTCACTGAAGGACAAAAGGATTTTCCAAGCCAAAGCCCAGAGGTTAAAACATATCATGAAGCTCCTCAAAATTAGTCTCAGCAAGAAGCCAATCAAATCCCACTCTCAATCATCTTGGAGCAGCGAGAGGTGTCTGCAGTTAGCGGCGATTTGGTTTAAAATGCCTGTCCAGCGCAGATTCCCTCTGAGTGAGAGAGACTCTCTCCAGGGAAGACCCAGCTACCAACAGAAGAAGGAAGTTAGGGCTCACCCTGGGCTTTTCTTTCTTTCCTTTTACTTCACTAAAAGATAGCAAGCAGCCGAGCGTGGTGGCGCACGCCTTTTATCCCAGCCCTTGGGAGGCAGAGGCAGGTGGATCTCAGTGAGTTGGAGGCCAGCCTGGTCTACAGAACAAGTTTTAGGACAAGCTTGCAGATACTTAGGTGACACCCTTTCTAAGTGCCTGTACCTCAGGCCCACATGCAAACAGCCCCCTCTGTATTGTTCCAGGACAGCACTTAAAGCTCCCCCCAGCAATCAGGAAGGAAAAACATAGGTTATTTTGTCTTCCCTGTCTATGCTGGCATTAGGCTAGGATTTTGCTCTCCTTTCGGTCTTCGTGTTTCCAACATTACTTCTTTTCAAATCCCAAGCTACAAGACAAAAATGAAAATAGAATATAGCACATACTTCACCTAAGTCCACTCTTGTATGAGGGCCAAGTTTATCCTTCATGGTTTTCTTCATGCAAAACAAAATGATGTCGGGAAGGTACCTCAATGGTAGGATGCATGCCTCGCATGAAGAAACAAATGCACACACATGCCTGTGTTCACTTCCCCAGGTTTCTTTTACAAAAGACAATAAAATCTATCTAACTTTCACATTCTGTTGTTACCTGTGAGCAATATATTCTGAAAATGTCTTACAGTCAGTTAAGAACAATCTTTCTCCTTTGCATCACTGTAGGGACTGGTCCCCATCTTGGTCCCGTCAATCAGTCTCTGGTTGTGTGACTTTTCCTGGTGCTTGTGAACAAATTTGCCCTAGATAGGACACCAAGGAGAAACCAAAGAAAATGTCGCCCAAGTCTAGCTTACTGAACCAGTGAGTTTATTGGAGTTGTTTACAGGAGCGTGGATGAAGGGCTACTTATGAGATTGTGATTGCCAAAGCAACTTCATCACCAAAAAGATGACCCAGCATGATTATAATCCTTGAAAGCATTGACCTGGGGCACTCTACACCACTTGCCAGAAACCTGACTGTTCAGAGAATCACCTCTTCTTAGTAATTGTTACTGCCTGTATACCTTGTAGTGTGTGTGCATGTGTGTGCATGTGTGTGCATGTGTGTGTGCGCGTGTGTGTGTGCGCTTGCGTGTGTGTGTGTTGGAGGGTGGTCTGATTAATTTTGTGAGTTTGAGAAACTTCTTGAAAGTTGTGAGTTGTTTACTTCTCAAGTCTTCAGGAGTTCCCCTCCAGGATGGGATATTTCAGTTTGGAGGAAGTTGCTCCTCAACACCTATGGGTCCACTTTGCAGCACTTTGTCAAATAGAGTCAATATTTTCAGAAAGCTTCCAGAAGTGGATTGCTGGTCCAAAGGTTATATAGCTACAATTCTGTGTGCTGTGACCAGATGTCCCATCCACAGGCTTTTCCTACCCTGCCGCTTGTCAACACTGCACACCAGAGCTCTCTGTCCCCACAGCCATGCCGCAATGTTCTGCAAGCTTCTGAGGTTTCACCGGATCAGTAAGTGGAAATGTTATCAAAATCCAGCATTAATTTGCATTCTTCTTTCAGTGGCTGTGCATTCTTTATCAGGCTATTTAGGAGTCATGAGAATAGTGGTTTTTGGTGAATTGTCCATTGTTTTGATTTTTTTTAACCATCAAGTTTTTCATTTATCTCTTTCAATTTCTAAAACTTCTTGGGGTCATTAGTCTAGATCAGTAAACATATTGCAAATATTCTCACCCAATTTATCATTCAAGTGTTTGGCCACTAAAATGTTTTCAGAAAGGAATATTGTTGGCAGAGGATGTTTGTTCATTCCCGGCTGCCCTGACCCAAAGTATTCACACAGAAACTGTATTAATTACAACACTGCTTGTCCTATTATTTCATGCATATTTCTAGATAATTCTTACATCATATATCAACCCATTTCTACTAATCTGTGCATCACTACGAGGTCATGGCCTACCGGCATCTGTCTCCTCTGGTGTCAGCTACATGGCATCTCACTGACTCTGCCTACTTTCTCCCAGAATTCAGTTTAGTTNCCAATAAAAGCAACACATATACAGAAGGACTTCCCACACTATTTCCCCTTTTCTATTCAAATAAAAAGGAAGGTTTTAACTTTAACATAGTAAAATTACATATAACAGCTATCAAGCAAGAATTATAGTTATAATATTTATATCTATTTTTATCTTTTATCACAACTAAGGAAAACTATAACTATCTATTCTTCAACTCCA
>LOJH01007537.1:0-10323 GCA_001685095.1 Ellobius talpinus
TGGATGGATGGATGGATGGATGGGGTGAGTGATGAATTGATGGATGGATGGAGGTGGGTGGATAGACGGATGGATGGATGGATGGATGGATGGATGAATGAGTGGGTGGGTGAATGGATGGACAGATGGGTGGATGGGGTGAGTGATGGATTGATGGATAAATGGGGGTAGGTGGATGGATGGTTGGGTGCATAGATGGATGGGTGTATGGGTGTATGTGTTGGTGGATGGATGTGTATATGTATGTATGGATGAATGGGGTGTGTGTGGATGGATATGGGTGTGTGTGTTGGTGTATGTGTATATATATATATGGATGGGTGAGTGGATAGAACTCACCAGCTCTCTCAGCAACTTAGTCCTATCATCTGCTCTTCAGGTTCTCATCATATCCTTGAACAAGGCCAGAGAGGATTGGAGGGCTTTAGTTCCAAACTCAATACCTGAAGCTTTCACATGAACACAGGGCTGCTCCACCTTGGATCTGGTAGGAAAAACTGGATCTCAGCAAAGAGCTCCTAGAGAATACCCTTGCCCGGGGTCTCCTGCAGAATTCTGCCTCTCCCTCAGTGATGAGATTGCCTGTAGCCTTGGAGACCCTCTCAATGAACCTTCCCTTCCTGACACAAGGCAGATATTGTCCAATGCCACCATAAAAGACCCAGCTCTGGATTTCTGGAACAGTTCTACGCTGTGCCAAAGCCTGCTTCTACGTGGGGTAAAGAGGGATACTTCGCTGGCCTTAGGAGAATGCTCTTGACTTTTTAGCCAGCCTGTGTTACAGAATCCAGAGGTCCCCTGTGAAGATAGAGCTTGGAGGAGCTGATTCCAGTAAGGGTGGACAACACCTAGAAGCCACAGCATTGTCCTGCAGGGTGATTTTATACATGTCAAGCATAAAGAGAGAGTGAGCCTGGACCTCAATTCCCAGGCAGTGAACACTGGCAGCTAAGCATCTTTCCAGCAGCCCCCTGTGCCTCCAGATGGTGAAGCTCTGCAGCCCAGATCAGCCAAGTCATTAATCAACTGCTTCATCCTGCAGCCCCTCTGCTGTGCTCATGTGCATATGTGTGCGTGCTAGCAAGAAGGAGGACAGGATCTGAGTCTGTGAGTGTATGCCTCAGCCTGTCCACAAGGGTCTTCCAAAGGACCTGCCCCAGTGTGAAGGAAAGCCCCGCCCAGTAGTGACTGGAGCAACCAGGCCATCTTTCCACAGATTCAGGGAGGAACAGGCAGGGCCGGATGTGGGTCCCGACCTTCTCCCTTCCTCCTGTAGAGGAAGCTCCTCCTGTGCCACCTTTGTGCTGCCACTGGGCGTTAAAAATCCTTCCCAGTCTGTTGTCCCCTTCCTGAGCAGTGCTGCTCACACAGCCCAGCCCCCACTCCTGAGAGGGCCAGTCCAGGCCTGGCCTGGGACCAGGGCAAATGGGTGGGGTAGGAGACCAGGCCCAGAGGCTGGGCAGGAGACCTTCTTCATGCTGGCCCCTTCTAGGGTGTAACTCTGTTGCCTCTCCCATAAGAACACAGGCACAGGATCAGTAAGGACTTTGTTGCCCTAACAGGACAGGGTAGGCAAAAGGCTTGCCAAGATAATGAATATCTCTGGTGTCCTTCATTATCATGTATAAATGACTATAAGGTTTCTGGCAGCCCTTTCAGGAAGGTGCAATCATTGAGTCCATGGATACAGACGTGGAGGTTGAGGCACACACAGAGAGGTCAAGCAGCTTGTCTGAGGCCATCTATCCAGGAAGTGGAAAGGCCCAGGTTTGCACATATAGAAGCCAGCATGGATGCTCTAGGTGACTATGCAGCCTCACTTCCAAAAGCATGCTTGAGTGTCACAGGTGTGCCAAGCCATCACAGGGTCCTCCTTGGAGCCCATTTTTTTTGGGGGGGAGATCAGTCTGTAACTATGCCCAGCTGCATTGCACTGAGAACCATTGGGGCTTTTACTGTGAAACTTCCAAGAGAAATGGAGGGATGGAGGAGGGAGTCAGGAGATAGAGTAAGGAATTCCATCTCACAGTCTAATCAACCTCGTATTAAGATGAGCACTGTTGAATACTTGTTTTCATTCAGGTCACACACACAAAAAAAAAGAAAGAAAAAGAAGGAAGGAAGGAAGGCAAAAGGTAGAAATTCCTTGAGAGTAATCATTCAGGGACTGAAGAAATGGCTTATTGGTTAAGAACAATTGCTGCTCTCCCAGAGAAGCCACCTCAGTTCTCAGCACCCATGTGTTCCATGGAGTTCTCCAGCTCCAGGGAATCCCAACCCTCTTCTGCATACACATACAAATACAAAATAAAAACAAATGCCCTAACAACCACTGGTTTAAACCAGGTCTCTCTGGTGGCAAGGCAAGGTGACTTTCTACTACACAGGAATGTACTCGAAACCCTTGCCGGCTGAGGGTGGTCCAGATAATCCAAGTAGCCTGTCAAGGTCAAGAGGCAGCAGCAGGCTGAGCCAGGATTTGAACCCAAGACCCTTCTGATGCCTCAGTTAGAAAGTGCCAGGCTTGGGATTCTGCTGTTCTCAGGATGGCACACTCCCAATCAAGGCTCCTTTTGTTCCGCCTAGCGGAGAGGGCCCTTCACGGAAGCCTGAGACAGAGTACTGAAACCTACATATGCCGTATTTTCCCGGTTCATAAAGTTCAATTTATAGCTATCTTTTGGCTGAGAATGAATGGAGTTTAATTTATAAAATCAGCCTAGTAAGAGATGAACACCAGTAACCAAAAACAGAGTAGAGCAATTATGAGATAGACTATAACAAAGGCAAACTAAAGCATGAATTATCTTTATTATCTCTGGAATCTTCCATTTAATATTTTGTGACCATGGCTGTTCATGTGTAACTGAAGTCAGGGCAGGTGAAGCAGCATATGAAACAGAATTGTATCCATGCATCTGTGGCTGGCTGCCCACAAGCTTCAGGATGACCAGTGGGTACAGGCACTGCGTTGGGAGGGAAGGATGCCCCAGCTGGTCCTCTGCTTTCTTTTCCTCTGTAAGGGATTCTTCTTCTTCTCCAAGCCCAGGTCTTGGCATACACAAGGTTTTGGAGGCCCGCAATAGAATTCAGCTTTCCTGATTTCAACGACAACAACAAAAAAAGGTAAAAAAAGATTACCTTTCAAAGTATGCTATTTGCTTTCAAACAGGGGCAGACAGAAAGGCCCCATCAATTTCTATTTTGCCGTGGGCTTCCTAACCAGAGTTCCATTTGAGGGTGGGGATATAGGGATGTTGGGTCCTAGCGCTGTGGGAGAGCAGACTGGGGGCCAGTCCCGGTTGCCGACCCTCTAATCCTCCCCTTAGTGGAATGTGCTTGATTCCAGGAGGCTAAGGTGCTGGGGGTGGGTGAGCCACAGAAGGCTCTTTTAAGAAGGCAAGCGTTCAGGCAGGCTATGGCCCTGCTGTTTGACGGTTCTTGATGGATGAGTCCCGATCCTCCTGTCGAGCTTTGTGTCCCCCTCCTCATGTGTCCCCCTCAGTCTGTGAGGTCTGGCTTGTGCAAGGAAGCCTGACAGTGTTGGGACATGTTGGTCCCATGGCCTGCAGCAAGAATGAGGCCTTTGAGGGATGGCTGCTGTCTGGCCCTCTCCTCAGAGGGTTTCTTTCTTGGGCCTCATGCCTCAGGGTCCAGGGTACATCCTTCAAAGCTGTGAGATTATCACCATTAGTGCAGCTTGTCTCCTGGAGGGATGGCTGGGCATGGGGCAAGGGAGGAAGAGGGCAGCCAGGGCTTGCAGCTGCCTTATTTTGGGTTGTGTTTGGGGCCACAGACTGTCTCCGTGAGTGTTGAAAAGGGGGTTGCCCCAGAAGCAGGCATGCTGGACCACCCTGGGACTGCTAGGATGTTAGCTCTGGACCTCTGCAGCCACGCGGCTGCCACTGAAAGCAGCTAAGCAGACCAGCATCGGGGAGAGGCAAGAGGGGTTCCTATGCCCGTGCTGCCTGTGCCACCCCCACTAAGACCATTCTTAACTTTTATGCACTTGCCCTCCTTTGGCTCTTACCCTGAACCTTATTCATGTTCAGCAGGAAAGCTTTTCTGATTGTCCACACACCCCACCCTGATCTCAGAGGAGCCTGCTGGAGAGATTGCCTGAGGAACTCAGGGCAAAGTCTGTGATTCAGCGAGGCTGGAAGGGAGGGAGCAGGAGAGGAGGAAGACAGATAGCATTATGCCTTCAAGGAGCCAAAGGTGGGGTTGGAGAGCTAGCTTAGCCATTTTAAGAGAAACTGCAGTTCTTGCAGGAGACCAGGGTTCAGTTCCCGGTGCTGGCGTGGTGGTTGACAACCAGTAACTTCAGGTCCAGGGGACCTGATGCCCTCTTCTGGCCTTTGTGGATACCAGGCATGCATATGGCATGCAGACAAACATGCAGGCAAAACACATGAAATAAAACATGAAATAAAAATAAATGGATCTTAAGAAAGAAAAAGTATGCTCCAAGCCAGTGGAGACTTATTGGCAGAAGCAGCAGGAGCTGCAAATGTGGGCTGTATACGTACATTTCTAGGAGATACAAAAAAGAAAGAAAAGAAAATCAGAAAAAGAAAGGGCTGTGGGGCTGGACTCAGTAATAGATCGATCCCGTGCTCTCACTGGTGTGAACATTTGGGTGAGCATCGATTTCTGGGGGAGCGGGGAGAGAAGCACAGCACATCTCAGTTTGTGATTTGCGCTGGCCACAGGTTAGGTACTCAGCAGCCACCTGTGGTTATCGGCTAGCATGCTAGGCAGTGTGCTTTAGGCCATGCGGTCGACAATTCTGGATATCTTACTCAGTCCCTCTGAGTCTGTCTCCTTCTTAATTAAGATACAATCACTAACAGTAAGGATGTGTAAGGAATGAATAGATAGTGCCCCCCACCCCCATGCCAGGGATCAAACCCAGGGCCTCTCAGGGCCTTGTGCATGCTAGTACTCTACCTAAGCCCCACTACCCAGGCCCAAGTCATTATCCTTAAGCATCCTGATTGACACTTCTCATTCAGTCCCCCAAGTCTAAATCAAGCCTGTTTCCCCCAGACTTGCACTCCTTCTAAGAGTCCATATAGACAGCTACCTGCTCCAGGAGACACCAAGGCCATTTCTGTGGTCAGGAGAGGGCTCTTCCTAGAAGCTGTGCTGTGGGCCCTCTGAATGCTGAAGGACCATGGGAATCATTTAGAAAAATAAAAAAGCAAGACCTTTGCCCTGGCCCTGTACACAGGTGAGGGGTTTAATAGGGAATTTTCTTTCCCTCACTCAGGGCTGCTGGTAGGGCATCCAGCTCTCTGATGACCTGGGGACACATTAGCCTGTGGTAAGTGGGGCTTCCTTATGCCTTTTATCCTGTTTACAATACACTGGCTTTCCTTAGCCGGGTCCCTTCTCTCTCTGCCTTGCTTCTGGCTGTTATGGCTACTTGAGACAATTTGGGGAAAGACTCCTCATAGAGGGCAGTTTCCTTGGAGACCGAGTTCCACCTCCACAGCACCTGGGGCAACATCTCCTCCACCTGGTGGGTCTAGGTTGGAGAGAGGACGCGTGTTTTTCTCAGCTCACTGCAGTCCCTGAATTCAGATCTGTCAACCCCGCTGTCTGCTCAGATTCAACCCAAGGGGTCAGAGCAAACCCAGAGGTGGCCAGGTGATGTATCTCAGGCTTAGGTGGGGGGTGATGAAAGCTATTGTCTAAAGCAGACCCGATCCAGAGGTGTCCTGTTTATCTGTGACAAGCACTTTGAGTCAATAAGGCAGGATGATGCAGCAGCAGCTGCCTGGAGGGTGGCATGTGATTCTAGTCTGGTCCTTGTCCTCTTCCATCTTTAGTCAGCTTGGGCCACCAGGGTAAGCTCTCCCCAGCTCAGTGTCTCTATAAGCAAGGTGGTGATGCTGGTCCTGCCTCCCAGCAGGGGATGAGAGCACAGAATGGGAAGAGGCTGTGGAGGTGTTTAAAGACAAAGGAGGCATTTTACCCAGCACTGCACCCATTTTAAGTTTTGACTTTTCACAGAGGATGGCTCTTCTGCTGTGGGTTGATTTTTGTTGCTGATTTTTTTTTATTCTTCTGCAGTGTCAGGGCCTTGTGATGTGGGCATCTTTTAGTCACCTAAAAGCCAATTTTCAAGTAATTCAGTTTCTGGAATACAGAGCCATGAAAAACTTCGGAAAATGAGTTATTACATAAAATCCATTTAAGATGCCTGTTTTGGGATTGAATCAAGGACTTCCTAGGCAAATATTCTACCACTGTGCTACACCCCCCACCCTAGGAGGATTGATACTTAATAAGCACTTGCCTCTTATGAGGCCCTGAGTTATGCAGAGACAAAAGACGCCTCTCCTGCCCTGACGATGATGCACAGAGAATTGAGACACCTTTTCTGAGAGTCAAGAGGGAGCACAAGGTACAAAGGGAAACAGTAAGGGTGAGGATCCACAGCCTGGGCCTCTAAGGTGCTCCCCAGGGGAGGTGACGTCACAGCTGGAGATTGCAGATGGGTCAGGCCTGAGGCAGAGAGAAAGGCGTCACAGGGAGTGGTAGATGCAAAAGCCAGAAGACACAGGTCCTCACGGAGAGAGCTGAGATTACTACAGCGGGGATGCGAGCGGCCAGAGAGGAGACTGGTGAGATGGGCTCTGTGGGACAAGAGGAGGATGCAGTCCTGCGGTCTGGAGACTCACTATGTGACACTATATATGGGTTTTAGAAAAGTTTTCTGAGAAACACTGAGGAAGATGTGAACAGAGAGGGGGAAGGCTGCTGGTGGGTTGAAGGGATAACAGAAGCATTCCATGCAGTCCGATAAAGATAGCCAGACAACAAACTCATGTGGTTTCAGAGGGAAAAATTAATCTTCATCATGATGGACAGGCAGACCAGATTTTTTCTTTTTGAGACAGTATCTCACTATGAAGCCCGAGTTAACCTTGAACTCACAGAGATCCTCCTGCCTCTGCCTCCTGAATGCATACTGAAGTTAAAGGTGTGTGCCACCATGCCTGGCCAGAACTCTTTCTTATTTTTTTTTCCAAGATAGGCTCCCCCTGTTCAGCTCAAACTGACACAAACTCATGCTCCTTCTACTGCTGCCTCCTAAGCCGTGGGGATTGCAGGCAGACATCACCACACCCAATCATTCTTAGTAGTTGTGTTCCAAGTTTGCCACCCCACAGATGAGAACAAAGACGTAAAGTGTGAGGTGGTGTTCCAAATCCTGGAGCCCTAGAACTGTGAGCATCCAAACATTCAAACGGAGAAAGAAAGTATAAAGACCATGCCACACTGTCTGAGGACCAACACCCTCCAGAAGTCCCCAGGTCACAAGGTGGAAGCAACCCTCTACTCTAGTCAAGGGGAACCACACAGACCGCCACCTACACAGACAGGCCTTCCCTCCTTTACCTCTCCACTTGCCTGGATACCCTGGCCTGCCTCACTGTACATCGTCCATCCATGCACTTCAAGGTCCTGCTGAAACCCTATCTCCCAGGAAAGCCTCCCCCATCATGGCTCAAGAACATCTCTTCCTTACCTGCATCCCTCACCACCTCTCCCTGTAGTACTGGATATTGAGTTCAGGGCCTACACCTGCTAGGCAGGTGCTCTACCACTGAGCTACATCCTCAGCCCCTCCCCCAAGGCAGATTTATATGCTATCGTGCATTGACTGGTTTTTCATATGCCCTGAGGTTTATCACCCTGACTAGATAATGAACTCTTTCAGGTCAACTATCTGTTTTGCTACATAACAAACCACTCAAAAGCAGAACATCTTAAGCCAGACATGGTGACTCACATTTAATCCCAGTATATAGGAGACTGAGACAGGAAGGTAGTGAGTTAGAGGCCGCCCTGAGCGCTGAGACACTGTCTCAATGTCCTCCTCCACCCAAGGATTCAGTAGATTAAACATCATCCATTCTATGATATCCCTTAGTGTCACAGGACAGGACCTTGGGCTCAGAAGGGCCTCTACAGCACATGCCGCAGTCCTCCAGCAGTGACCGTGTATTTTCATTTGATATTATTACTGTCTAAGGCCAACTGGTCTTTGCAGCCAATCTCCT
Organism: Ellobius talpinus; assembly: GCA_001685095.1. Lineage (NCBI taxonomy): Eukaryota > Metazoa > Chordata > Mammalia > Rodentia > Cricetidae > Ellobius > Ellobius talpinus. The sequence goes on from LOJH01007537.1 coordinate 8,076, forward strand.
CTGTTCCTTATGATCAATGTGATGACGTCATGAGCTACTTGGGTCAGTCTCAAGCTGTGTCAGATATGTTACTTGCATAATAGGACTTCTCTTCCAGAGCCACCCTAACCAATCCTCCCCCTGCCTGTACCAATGGGCTTCAGTGTGTGGAAGCCAGGGTGCAGTAAACACAGGGAAAAAAAAATCACATTCTAGGAATGCAGAGCTATATTGTTATACACTAATCCTACAAAATTTCTAACTGAATTTGATGTTTCTGTCAATATTTGTTATGGCAAATTTTAGATTGTCAGCTTGATTGCATTAGGAAACACTCAGGGGATCTGGAGAGATGTCTCAGCACTTAATACCACTTGTTGCTCTTCCAGAGGACCCGAGTTCAGTTCCCATCACCCGTATCAGACAGCTCACAGCCACCAGTAACGCCAATTCCAGGGAATCCAATGCCCTCTTCTGGTCTCTTGGGCACACAAACACACATAGCCAGGCACATACACACAAATAAGAAGCAGCCCTGGGGACACAAGTGCAGTACACCTTTGGGTGTGTCTGAGAGGGGATTTCCAGAAAGGACTAAGGGGAGAATGCTCCCCATGAATATGGGCGTCACTGTACCATGTGTTGACATCCCAGACTAAATACAAGAAAAAGGAGAACGCCGACAGAGTGCTAGCCTTCTGCTTTCTGTTTGCTGGTCTGCTGAGATGTAGCAAGTAGCTGCCTCCCATTCCCAGCACCGTGAAGCTGCCTGCCACCACGACTTTCCTGCCAGGATGGATGGTTCCTTTTCACACTGTGAACCAAAATCAACCTTCCCTCTCCTGAGTAGCTCCTTGCCAGGCATGAGTCACAGCGATGAGAGGAAGTAACCAGCAAACACAGGACTCTAGGCAATACCCGCAACTCCTGCTGTCACTAACAAAGCATAGTTAAAAAAAAAAAAACTCAGGAAGCAACAGCAGAGGGAAGGGGACGGCATCATGAGTGACGTCGCAGCAAATGGCACGAGGAACTGGAAAGACAAGAAGAGCTACTGGGACCAGTGCAGACAGAAGAGCGTTGCTCTCTCTCTTTTTCATGGTGGTCAAAAATAGCACATTCAAAAGTAAAGGGTAAGAACAGATAAAGTTACTGAGCAAATAGGGACTTGTGATGTATGGATACTGTAAGGAGACTTTACTGTATTTATCACAGAAGAAATGAATATGAAGACCCCTCTTTTCTGTTATCCTTACTATTCTTCATATGGGGCCATGGATTTTGTAATACATACACATACACCCCTGCACATGCCTCACCAGTGAAGTACTAAAAATTTAATAAAGTAGCCCTTTATCTAGCCCTCCCCAATCACACTGTCCATTCAGTCATGGTTGAAATGCAGCCTTCCCCCTCCTCAAACCTTCTATTGATTCTTAAAGGCCCTATACCCATAATTCTTGATCCATGAACCCCTCTTGCTCCTCTCCAGAGAAACTCTCCTAACATCAGTGATGGCTGATGTTGATTGCTAATTTGGCTTCAAGTATGAACCTTCTTAATAGACAGAAGAGAAACTTCAGGAATGTGTTTTGTTCATGCTCCTTTCCCACGTGTCTGTGCACGGTACATAGTAGATGTTCAGTGAGTTTGAGAGGAAGTGGGAAACTTAATGTTAGGGAAAGAATGAATATGGGCAGGCGGTCTCTTGGAACACGAAACTGGGAGGGCTGCAGGATACGGGAAAACAGTCCAACTCACAAAGGAAGAGGAACAACTCCTCCCTTGGGAGGAACTGTAGATAAGAACCTAGATGGATGGAAATGAGATGGGCCAGGTGAAGACAAGTGTTTGGGCCCTTCCAAATCCTAATCCAAAGGTCACCCGCCCTTCCACGTCTTTTAAAAATTTCCCACTGACGATGCCCAGCTCAATTCATTATCTTTGGATTCATTGGGATTTTTCTACCTTTTGGAATGCTTATTTGTATACAGATCGTTATTTCCTTCTCTAGTCCAACCTCTTGAAGAACAGGAAGAATTTGGTTGTTGCCACGTCACACAGGACACATGCTAACCACTCACTCACTGTGGGCTGAACGGAAATCAAGAAGGAGATGGGAAGACTAGTGAGCGGACGAGTTCGAGACAGGAAAAGCATTCGTGTTGAGGAGCGAAATCCCCAGAACCGTAATCACAGTTTAAAAAGGCAAGCCGGTGGGCTGGAGAGATGGCTCAGAGGTTAAGAGCACTGGCTGCTCTTCCAGAGG
>LOJH01007537.1:10386-24468 GCA_001685095.1 Ellobius talpinus
ATACACGGAGGCAGAATGTTGTATACATAATAAATAAATCTTTAAAAAAAAAAGGCAAGCCGGAAATCGCTATGAAGAGCGATGTAGAGAAAGTAGCCGCCGACTTCTCGCTGAGGCTCTGACGTCAGTACCTCGCGACCGTCCTCTCCGATACCTGATTCAAACCTGAAGCTGGGCTTCAGCAAAAAAACCTCCCCCAGTAGCTCCCCGCTGGGCCAAGCCTCGAGCCACACCCATCCCTCGCACACTGCTTTCCCTCCACGCCACCCCTTCTCCAACCTCACAAGCCCTACTGGACAGGCACAGTCGCGGGCGCCCTACTCAAAAGGGCGGGTCCTGAGACCGGAAGCCGGAAGTGGGGCTGTGAGGACGTGTTCCGAGGAAGGCGCAGGCTGGCTCGCCCGGCGTCATGGAGCCGCTGTACCAACAAACGCACAAGTGAGGGCTGCGTCGGGGAGCGGGCGGGCTCGGCCCGGGAGGCGGCCCCTAGGGCTCGGGGCTTTGGCGACTGCCATTGTGGAGGTCGAGCGTTTCCGCCAGGGGCTGCTCCCCACCTCTCAGCCCCTAGCGGGATGTCCTCAGCTGTGAGAGGGGACCGGTCTGGGCGCGACGTCTTGGGCCCGGTAGCTCCTGCTGCAAGCCGTTGACTGCCTTTTGGGAAGGAAAACTAACACCCCAACCCCCAGCTTTGTCCAGCACCCGCCAGCTTAGTCCTCCGGCTTGGTAGACCTTCAGGAACAGAGATGCAGTTGACGAAGCTTGTGTCCACGAGTTCATTGCTCACTGGGAGTGTTAGGGGTTGTACGAAAAGTGTTTGGTGTTTTTGATTGGATATTAAAGAACATATGTTTGTGACACAAAGAAATGCAGGTAACATAGACTATTATTGTCAGTCATTTGGTTACAAGTTAGCTTTAAGAAAACTGAACATTGAGTTTTAGATTAGCGTCTCATAGCTAAATTAGTTTCCTTTATTTATATTGTCCTGTGTTTGGCACCTTGCCAAACATGTAGCTGGACATGGCAAGGGGCTATACCTATGCTATTTTAAGAATTTTCTGTAGCTATATTAGGACAACACCAAAGTATCATACTCCTTGGGTCTGAAAATGAAATAAACTAGTCATCCAGCCTCCCTAGTAAACTCATAGCAGAAGGAATAGAAATAAGACGGTGGCTGTTTTCTTTCTTTCTGATATTCTGAGTTTATGGTTTTCCTTTTCCTTCGGCAACAAAATGTTTGATTTGGGGGAGGGAAAATAAGGAAATTACATTATAATGACAGTTTGCATATTATATAAAAAGTGTAGGAAGAGATTAAAAAGTCTAGCTCTTGAGCCACTTGGGAAGGAATGAAACAGAAAATTACACTCACGTTGCTAAGAACAGGTCCTATACCCAGCAAGGCACATAGGCCTAGGACTGCATTGAGGTTAATCTGCTAGTTGCTGAGTTGACAAAACATACATAGAACATACTCATCTCTCTAGAACTTTGAACTTGAGCTGTGACTATCTCTTACTGTGAAAGTACACTGACATTAAATCAATTGTTTAAAGTCATTTAACTGGAAAAGTCCTGAGCATGAATGAATGAAAAGATGAAAACAGTACATTTTATACTTCAGTAATAATAATTATTCACTAAGGTGAGCTTTATGGAGAAGCAATAGCCAGACTTCCATTTTTTGAGATACTTGTGTTTGTAAAGATGGTTACATTTGTTCCTTGTGTTGTGCAGTCTGCCATGCTCGGTCTCATTTCTAGACAGTGCAGGTTAAATACATCTTGGATGCAAACAGCTCTATAGTGAACAGGCTTTCCAGGTGGTTTTAATGAGTAGTTAGTTTTAAGAACTGTTATCTCTAGATCAACTTGTCAGTTTGCCTTATGAGGTAAAGACTAGCTACAGAGGCAGAGTGGAAGATGTGAAAATCACCAGGTAGTTTCCACTGCGCGCGCTCTCTCTCTCTCCTCTCTCTCTCTCTCTCTCTCTCTCTCTCTCTCTCCTCTCCCCTTGAATTTAGAGTCCACCTTCTTTGTCTCAAGTGCTAAGATGACAGGTGAGCACTGTCACACCCAGACTAACCCACTACTCTGTCTGTCTTGTCTGTCTATCTATCTACCCATCTATCTGAGTCTCACTGTATATCCCTAGCTGACCTGGAACTCTCTATGAAAATCAGGCTGCCCTAGACCTCACAAAGATCCACCTGCCTCTGTCTCTTGAGTGCTGGGATTAAAGATGTGCACCACCGCACTCATGACTTTAAAAGCAACAACAGTTTAATTTGATGCTGTTTAGGTTACACAGCATTTTCATACTGTATTGGGTCCTGCAGTCTTCCAAATAATTGTTACCATTAGCAGCTCAGTTGTATATTTGAGACAGAGGCACCAAGGAGTTAAATGACTTGCAAAGTGTCTGTCATCTTGCATAGTTGAACTCAATCAGTTCAACTTTAAAAAAAAAAAACAGCAATGCCTCTTGCTTAATATGTACTCTCGCTGCTTGGCTATAATATCACCCATATCCATGGTGGACTCCATGCTAGAAAAACCTGAGACTTCTTTTTCTCTCTTGTCTACACACTCAAGTCACTTGGCTGTGTAGGTGTTGTCTGGTTCCCACTTGAGTGGAAGTGGATTCTCCAAGTGCTGTATTAGCTTCCCCCATGCCAGTCACACATGCCATATTGTTTGTATTTATTTCCTAGCATGGAATTTGGAGGCTGGACTTTATTGGTTATATCTTTTCTAATTCATTTAGAGCCAAACAGAACTTATAAATAGAAATTAAATGGGGAACATCAGTAATTTCTTAAAATTATCCTTTTTAGCTTAGTATAACAAATCTGGCCAAATAGTGTTTTTAGGGTATTATTATTGTCTTGCCTGCCTTTGAGAATCTCAGACAACAGCTTCCATTCCAATTCTGCCTTTGGTCATGAAGACCCTTTTAAGATCCCAGACAGTTCATGGGCCTGGTGTAGCACAGTAGGGGCGCTTTCCTTTTCTTTTTTTTAAGAAGACAGCATATTTGTGCAATTTGTAATTTGTTTCCTATGTAAAGCTGAAATATGGTGTTTTGGAACACGTACCTTTTGCTTCGGGGACTCCCTTCAGCAGAAGTAGGAGACAAACCCTTTTCTACTTCTTACATCCATGCCAACCAATCATTTGTTTTATTTATTTATTTTGGTTTTTCGAGACAGAGTTTCTCTGTGTACTCCTGACTGCCCTGAAACTCACTCTGTAGACCAGGCTGGCCCCAAACTCACAGAGATCTACCTGCCTCTGCCTCCCAAATGCTGGGATTAAAGGTGTGTGCCACCACCGCCTGGCTCATTCCAGTTATTTGAAGAGCGTCCTTTGGTATCCTTGTTTAGCCACAAATCTCAATCTGTACTGTCTTCAGGCCTCATTTACCATAGATACCATGGAAGAAACCAACACATCTTTAAATCAGCCAAGATTAGAGTTATCCTCATTGTGTTCTTTCCCACCGCAGAAGACCTGTAGTTTCATTTCCCGCTTTCCCATGGGTCATTATGGTTTGTTGTTGAATGTATGAGTATATGAATAAGTAAGTAATGAGTTTCATTAAATCATTAACATCTGGAAAAACCTATTTTTCTTATTTATGAAATATTGCAAACACATAAAAATAAAAGTAACATCACCCAATGTTAGGATTCATATTAATATAAGTGCTTCAGATAATTGATTTATAAACAAGCTGAATCAAAAGCACCTATATCTGTTCTCACTGCCAGAGCTTGCCATCCTCACATCACTTTATTCTTCTTACACTTGTGTTCACAGGCAATATATGCTACTTGTTTTCTATGGTCACTTCTTCCTTCCTTCCTCCCTCCCTCCCTCCCTTCCTTCCTTCCTTTTTGAGATAGGTCACTTTATTATGTAGCTCTGACTGTCCTAGAACTCACTGTATAGACCAGGCCCAGGCGGGCCTCAAACTCAGAGGTCCATCCGCCTTTCTGTCTCCGTAGTGCTGGGACTAAAGTCGTGCACCACAATGCCCAGCTCATGAAACATAATTCTTTCTGAAAATCAAAAAAAAAAAAAAGTTCAAAGTTCCTTGTGTTTAAGGGTTTCAAATAAAGGACTGTGTGTGAATCTATTCAGTGAGAGGCATATCAAATAATACTGCTAATAATATAATAACTACCGAATTGCTCATCAAGAAAGAACTCAGATTAAATTCAGCAGATTAAATAAAAACTAGCAGGATTGGCAAATAGCTCAGTGGGTGAAAGGGCATGCTGCCAAGCCTGATAATCTGAGTTTGAGCCCCAGAACCCATGTGGTGGAAGAAAATAACCAACTCCTGCAAGCTGTCCTCTGGTCTCCACTCTTTGGCTCGATTGCACCTTCACACACACTAAGTAAATAAATGCTTATAAATAAAAACTTGATCTAGTCATATTAGTGTGGGCATTAAGTCTTTAAGATATTGAATGGAAAAAGGAAAACCTAGTACATTGAGTATCTGTTTATGTGCTACTGATGTATTTGCTTATTGATTTATTGAGTCAGCTTCCATATACTTCTTCAAAATTGGGTTGGTGATGGGTTTTTTGTTTGTTTTGCTGCCTCTATTTTTCTTTTTTGTTGTTCCTGTTCCTGTGGATAATGACACCAACTTTTTGTTTGCTTTAAGCCACCTTTACAAGTTTACTTCATTGCCTGTGTCCTACTTCTACTAATAGGAATCCTAATTTTCCTGCCCATCAAACCACCAGTCCCTGCTGTTGTCCTCACCTAGGTGTTCCACATAGCAATTAGCTCCATCTGCATCCCTGCGTCAGCCTCTGTGTCTCCACTGCCTCTGCCCCACCCCACCCCCTCCAAAGCACCCCATATTTCCTTTCCTGAAGCAGCTGACAGGTTGCTTCTCGGGGTCACAAGGCTTGCCTTGGGGCATTCAGGAAGTCTTAGACAGCTGATTGGGTTCTGGTGCCATAGGTCACACTTAGAAGTTACAAGAACACCCTGAAAAAGACTAGAGACATACTGAAGCAAGATCGGAGCTCCTGGCTGGTCCTGATAAAATTTGAGGTCACGGTATATAATGTTTACAGTGGAGAAAAGCTGTTTTACTTCCCCTTAAGGGCGGGGGATGAGACCTCCTTCACACAGGCTCTGTGCAGAGAGCCTGTATAAGCTCAGGAGGCATTGGGGCTAACATGAGCTGCATTCCAAGAGCTGACAAGTGATGGGGAATCACTAAGAAAGATTGGAAGGTGACTTTGGCCTGGAAAGTCTCCAAAGAGTGCTCTGGGCCTAATGTCTGGGACCTGTTGCATTTCCAAATAAATGGCAGTTCCCCCCTGTTGTCAGGGAAAGATGTTTACCAAACAGGAGATACCTATCTTTCAGGGCCGTCCTCTTAAGTGGGTCTTCCATTGCCTACTCCCCTGTTCTTTCTCTGCGTGCCCTTCAAGCACTGCTGCTGCTTTTACACCACATGAAATGCCTTGCAAGCCTTCTGCATAGCTTATTCTGTGGTGACATGCACACCCAACACTGTGGAGGCTGAGGCAGGAGAATCACAAGTTCAAGGTGAGCCTCAGCTACATAAATGAGATCTTGTCTCAAAAACAAGCAAACACAACTCCTTCATCCACAAAGTGGCACAGTTTACACTTTCTCAGCCCCAGCCTTCCTATTTCCTTTGCCCCACTGTACACAGCTCCTCCCTCAACTTTGTTTGCTTCTGCTTCTGTGTGTTGGTTTTCTCGTAAATCTCAGGGATTTTTTCATGTCCATCTGGCCTGTCAGTTCCTAATTACATTGTTTCTCAGGGGCAAGGATTGTATCTCCCTTGCCCTTTGACTCTTGGTAGACAGACCAGTGCTCAGCACATTGGGTCACAGAACAGAGAGTGGGATTGGCTGGATCCTCGGTGAGGTTTATCGCCTGCTGTGTGGCCTTGAGCAGCTTTCATGACCTTTCTGGGTTTCAGTTTTTATTTATAAAATGAGAATGGTGATAGTGCTTTTCCTTTCAGGGTTATTGACTTAGCAGTGTCTCAGATACAGTAAGCACTCACTAAATGCTAGCAGTATTATTATTAGCATTAGGATATTAGAAACGATGCCAAAATGGGTGGCCTAAAGTGCCACATCTAAATTTTACAGTTCAGCAGCACTGTCAGTTTAAATCAGTTGTAAGATGGCATTAGAACAAGTTGTCTTTCCTGACTGAAGTGCCAGTGATTATTCCTGTCTCACTCATTTCCTCCCTCTTCCTTTGATAGGCAGGTCCACGAGATCCAGTCTCACATGGGACGCCTGGAGACGGCAGACAGGCAGTCTGTGCACTGTGAGTAATTAACCAGGGAGAGCAGAGTCCTTTCTCTGATGACACGGGCTAATGGGCTGGGTTTCCTGACTGCATTCTGCCTTGGGGGCTTAGTGACTCAGCGTGGAATGAGTTGTTAGGATGAACAGAAAAACCTATGGCCAAGTCTCAGAGTTCCCTGATTGTGCCCTCTGGAGTCCACCAGTTTTTATCCCCCATTACCCTTCCACTCAACCTGACATGGCCTTATGGGAATGGAAGCTCTCTCTCCATCTCTCTTAATCGTATTACCTAGTCTGAAAATTCAGACATGTTGACCCGGAACTGGCCATCTCTCCTGAGCTGAGAATTCTGGCTTCTTAGTAGGATTATCCAAACAACTAGCAATATTAATTAGTTTAGTTCCCACACCACAGTTTCTTTTGAGAAGCATGTGGGGGTTGTGGTTTGGAGTTTCATTCCTGTTCCAGGCAAAGGGCCTCTCTCTGAGCCAGCCATGTAGACCGCCCACAGAAGCTCTTGTCCCTCACTGCCCAGCTCTCGCCAGGCCTGTTTCTGTTTCCTCTCTTTCCATGGCTCCTCAGCGTGGTCCTTCCCTTAGCTCCGCACTCTACAGCGCTCTAGCCTAAACTGTGTTTGCTGCAGGTGTGGTGGCCTAGGAAGGGCTGGTGCCAGGGTTGGTTTCATGGTGGGGAAGGCAGCCGCCTGGATGCTTGCTCTATGCAGTTTAGTTTCTGCCCACTGGCCTTTGTTTGTCTTCCCAACAATATCACTGCTGCCTGATTAGAAATGGAAAGAGGTCATTTTGACAGCCTTATCAAAGGGGATAAGGAAAGTGACTATCACACCCCCTACCTCTGCGGGCTCTTTCCTGGGTCTTTCCTATTGATATGTGGTCTATTCTGAGGGCTCCAACACATCTCGGCCTACCCATGCTTTCAGAACGCCTCTGGGTGTTTCCATACTAATTTTCCCTTTCCTTTATGCTTTTTTTTTAAAGCATCCCTCATCTATGCAGAGTTCATTTGGCCGCCTTTTTACTAGAGGCTTATTATCCATTTCTGATACCCAACTCAAATAGAACTATATAAAAAATTTCACTTAACAGAGTTATTTGGACAATAAAAAATGTTTATTTTCTAAAGGTGGGGAGTTTATGTTTTCAGACATGACTTCTACTTTAAAACCAGGGCAGCTAATAGCTATGTGTAGCTATGCGTTCTGAATGCATATAAGAACACACATGCTTTGAAACAATATACCTTGAATTGATTCATCTTTGTATGTATTGTGCTCCTTTTGAAATATACATTTTAGTTTGTGTTATGGAAAAATGTTTTATTTATTACTTTTTTGGGGGTGGGGTGAGACAGGGTTTCTCTGTGTAGCCCTGGCTGTCCTGGAACTTGCTCTGTAGATCAGGCTGGCTTCTAACTCAGATCCACCTGCCTCTCTCGGCCTCCTGAGTGCTGGTGATAAAGGCGTGTATCACCACTGCCTGGCAAGATTTGTCACTCTTAATTTAAGTTCATTATCTTTTTTCCAGCAATTATTTTTTCTCTCTCTCTTTTGTGCAGTAGTAGAAAATGAAATCCAAGCAAGCATAGACCAGATATTCAGCCATCTAGAGCGTCTGGAGATTTTGTCAAGCAAAGAGCCACCTAATAAAAGGCAGAATGCCAAACTGTAAGTGTTGATCCCTGACATGGCTCAGATACTACAGGCCCACCCAGGCAGCCTTTTGTCGCACTAGAAACTATAGAATATTCTGAAAATCTGGGTGCATACTACAGAAATGAAGACTATGCAAAGATAGTCTCCCTAAAATACACAATTCTATCTAAGTTATACATCCTCTAAAATTAAAAGGAGTTTTGTGACTCAGAAGCCTGTGATCATTGTCCCATGCTTCTTTTGTGGGTGATTGTGATCGCTTTTTTCTTTGAGGTCATTCTGAAAATATGCATTTCTGATGAGACCCTGAAAGTATAATGCAGTTGGGGAGTTGAGCTCTGCTGTTTAGTTCCCGCTGGCTTCTGTTGCTGGAATGCCTTGTCCTAATCGCCTCAATCAGTCTGTTTATAATGAAGTACTGATCAGATGTTTGATATTCCACCATGAAATCAAAGGAAAACCACCCTCGCCACCACCCCAAACCCTGCTCCTAAAAGTTCCATGAAACTTCGTTGCTGCTCTACCTCATAGCTGCCCTTGGGCTTCTTCCAGGAGTGTGGACTAACCCACAGAAGGCCAGGAAGGGGTCATCAAGCCTGCTTCCTGTCACCTGTTCCCTGAAGAGCTGGAGTCCAGCAGACTTTAAGTAAAGCTGCTGGAATCCTATATGATTCCATCCACCTTAACCACAAGCTGCTGCTCGACTAGCATCTTTGCTTCTCAGTGTAGGCGCTGGTGTGGGCACTGTGGGGAACCATGAAGCCAGGTCTTCTATGAGTCCAAAGCCAGGCTGCCTCAAAGTGGGCCATCCTCAGTTCCCAGAACTAATCTCTGTCTCATTAATTCCAGCCGTGTCGACCAACTGAAGTATGATGTCCAGCACCTGCAGACTGCCCTCAGGAATTTTCAGCACCGGCGCTATACCAGGGAGCAGCAGGAGAGACAACGAGAGGAGCTTCTGTCTCGCACTTTCACCACTAACGTAAGCAGACACTGGGGGCGGTGGAGGCCTAAGTGCAGGTCACCAGGCATTACCCCTTAGTGGGGTGCTTGAAGCTGACTGAGGAGGAGACTAAATGGAAATGACAGGGGACTTTGTACATTGTCACTAAGACTATACCTAGATGGGAATTTCTCTCCAACACGAAAACCTGAAGAGGAGGCGGTTAAATTGAAGGAATGGGCAGAGGTGGAAGCTCACACAGTCCAGGTATTTTGTGATCTGATGGAGGCAGACGATTAGAACTTAACCCATCTATAGAGACGCAGCTGCCTCTGAGCACTTCTTTGGTGCTGTGTGTGTGCTTGCATGTGTGTGCATATGTTTCAAGCACTGGTGCTCTGTCTGTGTGTTTCAAGCACTGCCATTGTGCTATGTGTATGTTTAATTCAGGCATTGTCATGGTGGGGGTGTGTGTGTGTGTGTGTGTGTGGTTTCAGCCTCAGATGCATTCAAATATTTTTGCTCCTGGTCTGAATGTAATTTGGAGGAATGTGTTAACAGATATTTAGTGTTAGATGGATTGCTTTTGGAGTAAGCTTGTTGGTTTGTAAGTTTGACTTCCTGGAAGCCCCACCCCTGCCCTCTAGCTTCAGTAGGATCGTTCTCTGCATGTGCAATGTACTGGCCTTTTCCGGGGTCCTGTGTAATGCATTCTACCAAGTGAGGTGGGTTTGGGCTTTATATTTTGTTGCTTTTTAAACCTGCTGCTAGAATTCCTGGCACTTTGCACTTGTGTAACCACACTGTAGACAGAAACACTAAGAGCGATCCTGGTGGCTTTAATCTCACACAGACTGGGCTGGGAGAGAACCAGGTCCTCTCCTTCCTGCTGTCTGACCGACACAGCCTCCTGCCAGGCAATGCCCCTTCTTCCTGATTCTCACTGGCTGAAGGATAAACTCATCACTCCATCCCCCTGCTGTAGTGCATTTCTCCAAGCGCCTCAGGAATGGCTTCATAGTTTTGTTTTTCCAGAGTAGGTGGACAGGCAGGTTGTGGTGATTAACAAGTTACAACTGCAGCATGCTGTAAGATACTGAATAAGATGGCATACTGAAAGATAGGTCACATCAGGCATTTTGGGGCCAGAGAGGACCTCTCAGGATTATTTTGTTGATTGCCAACCTGATGTGGCACCACATTCACTAGGCTACTCAGAAACATTGACTCACCAAATGAAGCTTCTCTTTAGTCATTTTACCTATTGTAAAAGAGGATGCCTACCACCCGTCCCTTTCCAGATGGGAATGAATGTAAGGCAGGTTTGTGTGTAAAGTCACTAAATGCTTGCAGGATAAGGGGAGCCATTGACTCTCTTAACATTAGAATCAACACCAAAGTACCAAATAAGACATTTGACAAAATTACTAAACATGGCTCTGCCCTTTGAGCAGTTCTCATGTTAGAGGGAAATTCAGAATGTCCACCTGAAGGCTGGTTCTGAACTTGAGCAGCAGAATAAATGGTTTATCTTCCTGCCAGTGGGAATTGGGGCTTCAGTGGTAGAAGGGGTATTACCTGGCAGGAGGTTGTGTCGGTCAAACAGCAGGAAGGAGAGCACCCACAGCTGGTGATGAACTGGTCCTCTCCCGAGCCCAGACTGTGAGATTAGAGCCACCAGAACTATTCTTAGTGTTTCTGTCTACAGTGTGGTTACAATTGAAAGTTGGCTGTGCACTCTGCCCTGCGATCCTACCTATCTGGATATGTTATTCCATCCCTTTGGGCTTCACTTTCTTCATCTGCAAAATGGGGAGAACAGGAATAACTCCCAGCATATTGAGTGAGTTTAGGGAAATGGATGTGTGAAGTAAAAGGACTTGGTCTGTACTGATGAGGCATCTTCAGTCTGAAGGTGCAGCATCCAAAGGAGCTGCTCAGTAGGTAGACTCCATTCCAAAGTCTGCAGAGTCTTGATGTCTGAGACACTCAGGTCCCAAGCCTTTTAGATAGCCTGTTCTCAGCCTGTAGTCTTTGTTCTTCCTCCACCTATCTTTCTTTTCTTTAGTGGCTTTTTCCTGCCTCCTCAGAAGTGAGTTCCCATCCTGAACACCCATAAGCCTTCAGTAGAAAGCACCACCCCTTGGATCTGTAGTCTCAGTCTAATCAAAGCAATAAGCTATAGATAAAATAGCTAAAGAACAAAAGCAAACATGTAATAGCATATAAGCAAGAAGCCGTGTAAAGGAACATTTGAACAGCTATCTTTGGGAGGAGCCAGAGAAAACCTTTAGGAGAAGTGAATGAGGTCTTGAAGGAATAGCTGCTTTTCCTCAGTGGAGATGTGACAGATGCAGAAAACCAAACTGTAACAACTCATTTGGAGAGTGATGGACCTGACACCTCCTCTGCTGTTGTGGTGCAGACCCCACCCTCATACACACACCTTTGCTTTGCTTTTTCTTCCCTTTGACTCTCTGATTCCTGCATTGTTTCCTCTGGTTCTTCTGGCTTGACCTTGGCCAAAAGGCAGAGCAGACCCCAGGACTGACTGGCAAGGGAAGTTAATCAAGTGCCTGCATTTCTTTCACAGGACTCTGACACCACCATACCCATGGATGAATCACTGCAATTTAATTCCTCCCTCCAGAACATTCACCACGGCATGGATGACCTCATTGGAGGCGGGCACAGTATTCTGGAGGGACTGAGGGCCCAGAGACTGACCTTGAAGGTGGGGTCCCTGCTGGAGAATAGAGAGAAGGCCTCTTATTCTGGCCTTGTCCTATAGTTTAACATCTGTGTTTCTATTTTGTTTCTGTGTCCCCAGCTCATGATGTTGTGACTGTAAGGCCAAGTCCTTGAGCTTGCAAGTTTGCCAGTGCTTGTCACGAAACCCAGTGGCATTTCTTCGTAACTAGGACTTTGTCCTTTTATGACCCTGCGTGAAATTGAGGTTGCTACAGAGAGACCAATGACGACTGAGAAATGCTTCTTTAGATTTGCTCTCATAAGAAGGAAAGCATGGCAGTCTTCCTGTGGGATTCCAGCTGTGGAGTGTGCTGTGATGGAGGCTTTGTTTTGTACTTATCTCAGGGTCGTGTCTTTTGGCTGCCTAAGCCTGCACTAGGTGGATCTTAGAGCTCGTGGTGGCCCGCATACATCTCTTCCTCTTGTAGCCACAGATCAAGAAGCCTGCCCTGTTAGCAGTGTTGAGACCCTGACCCTGGATGATTTACGGAAACATCACACAGACTGATGGCAGTCACATTGTTTCAGCCTCAGCCTTTTCCTGTAGCAGCCCTGATGGCTTGGAGGTGTGATCCCCCCAGAATAAAGCATTGCCAGCCATTGGGCTGTGAGAAAGTCACTTGTAAGTGTGACATTATCTTAGTTTTTATTGGAGCACATTGAGCCATCTGCTCTATAGGCATCCAGTATGCTCCTGGGTAGCTCCCACCACCTTTACCAGGGAGAGAAATAGATAGGCTGCTGATGCTCACCTCTTGCTGACTGTTAAAGCATTTCCAATGGCCCAGGAGAGTGCTTCCCTTTCAGAACAGCCACTGAAGAAGTCTGCAGATACGGTTGGCTACCCTGCCTTTTTTGTAGAGAACTGTCCTCTTTCCTGCAGCTCAGGGGAAGTCAAGACTTTTACAAAACACATCCATGTGGCACTAATGTAGAGTTAGTGGAGTTAAGGTTATTGATGGAGCATTGGCTTCCTCCTGAAGTCTCACTGAGGAGTTCATGTGCACCGTTAGCAGAGGTGGCTTGCCAGGAAGCCTGTCCAGGTGGTGGGTCTTGAACCTTGTGATCTTGACTCCCTTTTCTCTCCATCCCTCCTCTTGTCTTGCTCTTGATCTCCTACCTGGGCCAGGAAGTTTCCTTCCTAAACCATTCAAGAGGAACAAGAGCATGAAAGAACTGGATAATCGCTTTGATGTTATAGTTGGAAATAGGGACTTTTTGAAATGAATGGTCACTTTCTGGTGGTTTTAGAAGGCATGGCCACAGAGTAGTCTGCACTCTCACCCTAAGGCAGGGTCTTTAACACAGGTCCTATTTTCTCACTGTTGTGAAACATTTTCTAGTCTCCTCTGACAGCCGACCGGTTTGACTTGAGTCCTCCGTTTTATTTTTATTTGCAATATAGAGAATCAAATGTAAGGCTTTACACATGCTATTGAGTCATTGTACCTACAGTGGGCCGTATCCCCAGCCCAAGATTCCTTTGGTTTTTTGAGACTGTCTCATTACATAGAACTAGCTGGCTTGGAACTTGCTATATAGACCAAGCTGGCCTCAAACTCACAGAGATCTGCTGCCTCTTTGCATCTTGGGTGCTGAGATTGAAGGTGTGTGCCACCGTTCCTGGCTCCAGGTTCTTCTTGATCCTTGTCTAGGCAGACCATGGGTTCTGAATTCCTGTCCATGTTACCTTGTGTCTCCTTCCTTTGACCTCTTCGTTCAGTTGCTTATTAATGGGTATTCTTTTAGAAAAGGAATGTGGGGCTACAGGCTAGAGCATCCGTGTGAGCACACTGGGCGCCATGTATTGTGACCTGTGCTTAGTTTTGTTATTTCATAAGAAACTGGATATACGTTTAAACAGAACAATGAGGAGGCCCGGGCCATGTGGTTTAGGCAGTTGATTGTGGTGGCAGCATTTATATTTATTTATAGAAGAGGCTTCATATCCTTATGACATCTCTGCTTTTTTCTTTTTTTCTCTTTTTTTATTTCCTTTCTCTCTCTCTCTTCCTTCCTTCCTTCCTTCTCTTTTTTTGTTTTAAAGCAAGGTCTCTCTGTGTATCCCTGGCTAACTTTAGAACTCATAGATCTGCCTGCTTCTGCCTCCCAACTGCTAGAAGTAAATGCTTGTACCACCATGCCCAACCTTTGCCATATTTCTTTGCTGCTTTTCCCACTTCAAACTCCTTTGTAAATACCAACTATAACTTACTTACTCAGTCGAAGCCCTAAAGATTTCTACTCTGTAGAGTGAATGGGTCATTATCAAGGATTGCTGGAGCTAGGGAGCTGAGGAAGTTTTTCCACATAGCTCTTAAGAATATAAGCTATTGCTGGGCGGTGGTGGCGCACGCCTTTAATCCCAGCACTCAGGAGGCAGAGGCA
>LOJH01007538.1:7092-26080 GCA_001685095.1 Ellobius talpinus
TATATATATATATAATTGTACTTACCTGTCTAAGCTAAAAGATTATTGAATGCCAAAGAAGGTATAATTTAGAAAATACAAATATCTTTTTTGTGTAGGCTGCAATTTCAAAATACAAGCAATTAAAGGTAGGATTTAATAACAGAAGATTAAACTTAATCCTCCAACATCTTTTACATATAAATGTGGTTTTGTGAATATATTCAATCAGAATAAATTGACTGCATTAATGGGCAATCTTTAAAGTAATTTAACAAACATTACAGAAAACTAAAGAAATTATATCTTTGACCACTTATTCTTTTCATAAATATATTGACTAAATAACCACATTTGAGTATGATCTCTATAAGACAACATTCTATATTTTACTGTAATATGCTATGGAATGAAGTCCACAGTAACTTTTACCTGACCCAGAAGAACAAAAACAAGAGACAGGATACTGAGTGTAGTGGTTTGGATAAGAATGGCCCTCAATGGCTCATATACTTGAATGCTCTATCATCAGGGGTGACACTACTTGAGAAGGATTAGGAATTGTGGCTTTGTTGGAGAAGGTTTTCACCTTGTTAGAGGAAGTTTATCATTGGGGATGGACTTTGAGGTCTAAAAAGACCAATCCAGTTCCAATGTCACTCTCTTTCTTCCGCCCGCAGATCTGAATGTAGAACTCTCAGCTACTTCTCTAGTACTATGTTTGCCCACATGCTGCTGTGCTTTGTACCATGCTGGCAACAAACTAAACTTCTGAAACTCCAAGCAAATGCCAATTAATTGTTTTACTTTATAAAAGTTGGCATCGTCATGGTGTCTCTTCACAGCAATAGAACACTGACTAAGACACTGAGCCTTGTTTCAAAAATGGAACTCAAAAAATACCATGTATAGAAACTTGGAGTCAATGTCAGAAGACCTTTAAGGGTGCTGGTTTTATTTTCTAAAAGTTCACAGTTATAAAGAGGTACAAGATTTTTAGGTAGTGACATAATATTAAATAAATCTGTAGCCTTTCATTCCAGGAAGAAAACAAGATATGCTTTAGGGTTAAATAGTCTATATGATTGCAATCTACCTTTGTGTTTAATAATAAGCCATTAGGAAGTATATTGTTAAGTAACTGGTTGACATCATAAAGTCATTTTACTTTTCAAATCAAACCTTTTCCCAATAAATCAGTTCAGTACATGATCAATTTCCCTTTTTATTTGTGCTTAAAAATCTTTTTCTCTTTTTAATGTGGAATCAATGACATAAGCAAATAGGTGTATATATGCAAGTATATTGTTTTATTACAAGTTTGACTTTTGTTAAAAAATTGTGTTGCACTGAAATGACACAAACTGTTATTCATATTACTTATAAAAGAATGACTTTAGAGAATTTAGATATGACACATAATAAGAGAGTAAATTTTGAGTTGAAAGAATCAGTCATATACATCAACCTAAATAAAAAACATTATAAATACCATAGAAATTATAACCCAAATTTGAGTTAATGAGCAAAACTTATATTTGAGATATATTGTATTTCTTGTTCTAGATAATTCTGACTGTAGAGCTCCATACTCCATAATGAAACACAAACCAAGCTTCTAGATGTACACATTTATTTTTCCTTTAGCAGAACCAGGCTGTTTGGAGTTGGCTTTCTCCTTGTGTTCCTAGGAGTGCATTTTGTACTGAGGCTTTCTGAGGTTGATATGGAACTTAAGTTCCAGATCAACTTAACTTAGGCTTAGAGCCTAAGACCTAAAAATGTCCTTCTTAGTCATTGTCCAGTGGAATGGACATATATTGATGTAGTATGGAGGAGTGGGCACCGCCTGGCTAGCTTAACCCCCAAAATAATCACACAGAAATTGTATTAATTAAATTACTGCCTGGCCCATTATATCTAGCCTCTTCTTGGTCAACTCTCACATCCTAATCTAACCTACTTTTACTAATCTGTGTAATACCATGAGGCCGTGGCTTACAGGGAAAGATTCATCATGTCTGACTCTGGCAACTCCATGGCGGCTCTCTGCCTCTGCTTTCTTCCTCTCAGCATGCAGTTCTCTTTTCCATGCCTAAGTTCTGCCCTATTAAAAGGCCAAGGCAGTTTCTTTATTCAACCAAGGAAAGCAACACATAGATAGAAGAAGCTCCTATATCATATTGGTATTCAAGGTATAGCTGAGTACCCGTGTTCTTCTAGAGAATGCTGTTCTCTGCTGCAGTAGCTATCAGGAATTGGGAAAGGAAATAATATTAAACTGACATTGGTACCCCTTTTATTGACATTTATTATTTTTTGTTCCACCCAAACTTTATGTGAGCATAATTTCTTCTTAATTTTTAGTTGTTGTGAAGTTATTAATATAATATGTTTTGTGGCTTAGCCAAGAAGATGTTTCAGTGAGGGCAAATGTAGGAAAACTTCTGCATCTTTGCTCATATTACTCTGAATTTAGCTTCTCCATGTACATGGTTTGGTAATTGAAGATATAGTGATGATAGGAATGTAGAATATAGGCAATAGAGTGTTGTGTAAAAATGTTCATAGGAAAATATTCTGTGGGAGATGGAGAGATGGTTCAGCAATTAAGAGCACTGGACATTCTTCCAGAGGACCAGGGTTCAATTCCTAGGAGAGACAAGGTTGTCTATAACTCTACCTCCAGGGGATCTGGCACTCTCAGAAAGATATACATACCAGCAAAATACCAATACATATAAAATAAAAATTAATAAATCATTTAAAAATATTCTGGTAAATATTCTTATAGGCTATTTTGTTGTTGTTCTATTGGACCCCAAGGAGTAATGGAATAATGTGTTTAAAAATTGTTCTACTCATAACTACCAATGAGAAAATAATGATTTATAGTGCCAAATATTATGAAAAAGATATAAGTACTCTCTGTTGAATGAAGTTACAATTTTTGAAGTTCAGAAATGAAAGGAACCATTCCTAAGACCCTTAAATGTATACCTAAAATAAGGGACCTAGAATCATTCTAAATATGTGTCTATTAAGTGTTCTATTGTTCTATTAACAGTATTAACATTGATTTCTGGAATAAGAGCAGTCATTCCATTTCAAATATCAAGATTATATCATGAAAACATTAACCTTGAATATCTTACCACTCACTGCATCCTTTAAATTCCTCACAGAAGTTACATTAATGGATGGAAAAGAGTAACAAATTTATCTCTTTTGAAATAAAAACATCATTAATAAACACATCAGGAATAAAAAATTATTGATTTATAAAGATACCCAATATTGGTAAAAAAAAGCTAATATAGCTTTTTTAATATTGTTATAGAATCTATATCTATTGAGAAAATAGAACAATTAATTCAAGTTAGGAAATTTCATTGTGATATATCAATAGATGTATTCTGTTGCATTCATCACTGCAAAGCATATCACCTTTCTTTCACCAGTTTTTTATTTCTAAACAACTACTTTCTTTTATGTGTCACTTTGACTGGAAGGATCATCTATCACCTTGAAATGAAGTCCACAATTTAGAATGTATTTCAAATGCCCTCAGCACTGACATCTATTGAGTCTTCTCATTTGAAAAATGAGTTATCCATTTGCAGGTGTAATGACAGCTAAAATACATAAGTGTTGAGAGCCTATAAGCCCATACCAGTCTAGAACTTGAGAGCTGGCTTTCTTTTGTGTGGAAATACCAGTCTGATCATTAAGTGTCAATAAAAATTTTGTAAAGCAAATGATCCTCTACTATATATCTAAAATCTTTATTATCTGGATGTGATATGTTACTGGTTTCAGCTTTTTTCTGTTTCTTATATTACAGTTTGACCCTATGCTTTAATGATTAGTTTTAAATTTTCATTTCATTAGAGAAAAAAGAATTGAGAAAATAAATCTGTAAATGTAAAAAAAATAGTTGTCTGAGTCCTCAGTTAGTTATGCATTGCTTTTTATTTAATGGGAAATCATGAAGTTGACCTGGTTTAGTTTCTTTGAAAGATAGGAACCATAGGTTTTTCAAGTAAAATTCCATGGTTTCTGGGGCATGATGTGCCTTTCTCTTCCTGGGAAAAGAGACACACTCTTTCAGGCAGTGATGCATTCAAAGCAAAGTATATTGCTCTGTGCATCTATGTGTTCCCTAGAAGTCAATGAACCATATAGAAGCTTAACAGAACAATTAGTCTTAGACATTAATATTATGTTCCCTCTACAGCTTGCAAATAATATCCTGGCAACTACCATTGTATTGATCCTTACCACTGCCATTATATTCTGTTTATAGTAAGGGTATAAAAAGTCTGGTTATGTGCAATAAACTTGTCACAGTCCCAGTTGTGTTGTGGAGACATTATCCTGGTCTGGTTTTCTCTCCTGCTGTCAATAATCAGGTAACCCTGGCTTGATACGTAAGGACTGGTTCTAGCAATTTACCTTCTTCTACTTTGTATTTCATGGCATAAGTGTTCTTGAAAATATATGATAGTTGGATATTACCATACTGAGAAGTGATAGACAGAAAAATATCATGTTTCCCATGACATTAGACTTTAGGTTAAAGACTGCCTGTTTGAAACAGGTTCAGTCCAAAGATGTAGAATTATATTTAATATAACTTATTTTTGAAGAGGATCTATGCTGAGGCTTTGTTTCTTTCTGTTCAGTGATCTTCTGCCTGCAATGCATCACTTCTCTACAAAGATATAGAATAGTCTCTTTCTTTCTCAAATATATATAATTCTTTCCATAGCCTTGCGTAGCATAAAAGTCCTCTCTCTTCCCTGCCACACTTGCATTTGCTTATTTACATATAGTAATCTTATATCTAGGCCATACATTCAGCAATGTAATGCTTCTGCATTCATATTTATCTTTGTGTATAAAAAGTTTACAGTTTTTTATTATTCCTGAGACAAAATACTTTAATTTAAAATAAACCTGTTAAATATTTGTTTATTACTTCCTTGACTAATATATGTCTCCTGGAAGATAGCCAAGAATGACCATGAAATTCTGGTCCTCCTGCCTGTGCTTCCTGAGTGTTGACACTTTAATCATGTGTCACCATGCCAGGCAAGAATAAAACACTCTTATGGAAAAATTCCTTTAGCAAAGTGCCATCAAATAAAACCAAAACATACAGTCAATCATAGGAAGTCTTGCTGACATTGTTTCATCTTTGTTTCACAAAATAAAAAAAATGAGCTGAATCCAGCACCATCAAAAATTTAGAACTCAAATAAAAGCTATTTCCCATTCCAAAGTCATTTTGAATTATATGTGTTTACTTTCAATTGTTTATACAATTATATGTTCCTTGGATTGAAATGACTCAGAATTATAATTTTAGAATAGTCTTTTCTGTGTAGAGACTTTAGCATAATCTCATGCTTGAAGTGAAATTTAGAATTTCTTTTGCTGTTTGTAGAATAGCTTTCAGTCAAAGCTTTGCATGAAAAACTTAAGTTGCCTTAGTGTGGTTCTGTTGTTTGCTTCATAACGTTGATTCTGTTTATGCTGTATTGCATTTTGTTTTCTCCATCTTTCAGAGGTTATACTTTTTAATAGAATTTGTGTGAAAGAAAATTATGTAAATCATGTAGTTCAAATCGTATTATTCTTATGTTTGGGCTCCTAACTAGCTTCCATTCTAATTACATTAATTTTTGGTGAAAATTGATTCACTATACATTTTTTTGTTCAGTTATTTATATTGGTCACAGGAGTTTCTTATGCAGCTTATGTAGCTAAGTCAGGTACCAAAGGGACAATTCTTCATCAGTCTCTAGAGTGCTGTCAATTCAATAGTTTGTCGATTCAAAAGTACACACATCTGAATTTTTCTTATAAAAATACTGCGTACTACTAATTCAATATTTCACCTTACACCTGTCAGAATGGCTAATATTTAAAAGTAAAATTACAGCGGAGGCCAGTGAATATTAGAGTAAAGGGGACACTTAATCGTTACTGGTAGGTGTCCTATCTGGTACATCCAAAAATTAGTGTGGTTGTTCCTCAGAAATCTGAAACTAGACTCACCAGATTATCTAGCACTATCGCTTTTGTATACCTAAAGGACATCACATGTTCCTATAGAGATACTTACATGTCTGTGGTTGTTTCTGTACTATTCACAATAGCTGGGAAACAGAAACAACCTAGATGTTCCTCAAGTGATTCATGGATAATGAAGACAAATATAGGGCATATTTATGAAATGGGATAGTACATTATTGAATTCTCAAGTAAATGGATGGAGCCGGAAATAATAATTCTTAGTGAAATAACCAAGGATAAGGAAAACTTAAGACATGTTTTTCTTATATTTCTTAAATTTTCTCTGATTTCAGGATGTTAGCTTTTAAATTTAAAATAGTTATTTTATTTGTAATATGCCTTGAAGTCAAAAAATGAATAAGAGGACATTGTGGGCATTGTTAGCTGTTTTGTTAAATGTATACGGTATTAAACTGATTCCCATTGTACCCATAGATAAGTGTGTCTCTCAGTCGCCTCTGTTTGCAGTGGGTGGAGATTAGCAAAGAGATACAAGTCAAGGTGTAGACAACAGACACTGGATTAGGCTCAGCCATGAATGTAGCATCTATATCATAAACCTGCCTCTCAAGGTTTATGGGTTGTTGTAGAAGAAAGGTTAGAAACATCAAGAACTATAGGAATTAGTTCAGTACAAGGAAATTGTCTTCTATGGCCATAGCATAACAGTTACACGCATAAAGTTACGAAGGTTTGTCAATGTTCTCACCTGCTTCTTTATGGAAATTTTATAATTTCAGTCCTGTTCCAGAATGTTACTCTAACTCAATTTTTAAACATTTGGGTATTCACTAATATACTCCTAATTATAATACTTTTATTTAAATTACAGGAGAGTTACATAAACAAACAGCATTTTATGCTTGCTTCATTCCCAAGACAGGGTTTCTCTGTGTAATAACCTTAGCTGTCCTGGGACCAGCTCTGTAGTTCCAGGAATTCAGGCTGGCCTTGAATTCATAAAGATCTGCCTGCCTCTGCCTTCTGTTTATATAAACATAAGAGATGTATAAATTAAGAAGTATTTTATCCTTTACATATTTAATATGTCTCTATCTTCTGTGACTTTTCTATAAATTTTTGAGTCAATTTGACAGTGTCTGCAGAATGAGTTACTGCTGTGTTGATCTGAATTTTTATTGATTCTAGACATTGATTCTGGCTGAATTAATGTATTAGAAATAGTTTACCAGTATATAAACTTCACCACTGGTTATATTTTATATAACCTGCTTAGCAATGGTCAATATACAAACTCCCAATTAACTTGGATATGCTTATTAAGGGTTCCGTTTTATGCTGTTATTATCTTATCTAATTTTAAATTGTTTTCATTTATTATATTCTGAGGGCTGTGTAATTTACAGTAAATATAACCCTAGTTGGTACTCATTATTGAAATTAAGAAATCTAATACCAAGCTTTCTGCAACTACTAATGCTTTTCTTGCTATCATCATAACAGTATAAAATGTAGAATGTTAAAGATAATGTAAGAGGATAAGCTCAAACTTTTATAATAATATTAATCAAAAACATGGAGAGAGAATCATGTATTAAATATGCTTTAACAGACCATTTCTTTTTTTTAACGTTGTATTGATTCTTTGTGGATTTCACATCATGCATCTTGGTACCAGTCATCTTCCCGTCTATCCCCTTGCATCTTCTCCCTGCTATACAAGAGAAATTTAAAAGAACAACCAAAAATCAAAAATGATTTCTCCCTGTGGAACTAGTAGTGTGGCCCTGTGGAACTAGTAGTGTGGCCCAGTGAGTCACACAGTGAACCCTTTAGTCCTTACATCTTTATTTGTAAATGATCATTGCTCTGAGTCATTGATCTGGTCCGAGGCCTCTGGCTTCTCCTGAACCATCAGTATTGGGCCCTCACTGGAAGAACTCCTCTTGGATCTCCTCATGGAGATCCTGATGTTTTGGAATTATAGGTCGGACTCCTTTATCTGCTCCTTCATAAATGAGGAAGATGCTAAATGGGCTAAATTTTAGTCCTGGTTCTGGGCCCGGGTGGTATCTGGGTTTGTCCATTCATTAGATTTCCCTCATCATCACCATCTGGGACAGCTCTTCAGTAGTGCCCCAGCTAGCTCCTCCAGTGCCACATGAAACAAGGAGCAACTTTTTCTCCTGCTGAAATGCCCTCAGCTCCGGCTCACTCACACTCACCCCAAAAGGACCACTTCTACAGTTTTGCCCAGAGGAGGTACAGAGCACACTCTCCTGACTGCTGTAATGGGTAAAACAAGGAATGGTGTTCAGCTCTCCTGCTCCTGCTCATCCATCAGGGATGGCTCACCTGCACTCCAATCAACAGGGTAAGCTCCACTATACTGCCCAGGTGAGAGGTAGGGCCTATTTTCTAGCATGCTGCAGGAACAGTGCCAACTCTTGCTTACTCATGACCTCCGAACAACCCTCTTCTTAATATTGCTATGATGGGAACTGAACTTTAGTGTAATTTTGGAAAGGACAAACATTCAAGCCATAGAATTCCTATGTATAACAATACAATGCTTTGCCTATCTCTGTCAATATTTCTGTCTCCCTTTACCTCTAACTTATTGGCTGGCTATTGTTTATCAATGCCAATTTTACAATTTTATTGATCTTTTAAAGAAAAAGAACTTTTGATTTTTTATTCCTTTCTTTTCTGAAACTGAGCCAAATTTTCCTGTTTCATGAATATCATATTTGTTTTCCTGTGAATTATTTATTTTACAAGAAAATTTGAAGTTCTCCATTATATCTTCACTCATGAATACCTTCTTTTTTCTGCTTCTCCTGTTTCTCTTTCACTTTTAGGGTGACGAGAGGAGGAAATACCACTTCTGAGTGCAAAGAAACTAGGTTTTTTGAGTTTGAGCTTTCATCTGTCATTAATAGTTGGTCCAAAGAGACATTTACCTGAGATATTTCACTCATCAAACCTTAAAAATCTGTGCAATATGTTTTGTGATTTCAGCAGAGTTTACTTTCACTTTTGACAGGATAGAAGTACTGATATAGATATCAGTTATGTGAGAGATAGTGAGTCTTCATCAATAGAGGTTTAATACCCATCTCACAAAAATTCTAAAATCTATAATAGTTCTCTCTTTTCCTAGAGTATCAATTTATAATTCATAGTCATTAAGTTCCTAAGTATACTGTTTATTTATTTATTTAACTATTTATTTATTTATTTGTCGATTTATTTATTTATTTATTTGTCTGTCTCTTTGTTTATAAAGCAACACTTCTCTGTGTTGCCCTGACTAGAACTAGTTCTGTTTATCAGGATCATCTCCAACTCAGAGATTTGTCTGCTTCTGCCTCCTGAGTGCTAGAGTTAAAGGTGTTTGCCACCACCACCCAGTCTATTTATGATTTTATAACTTCATGATTCATCAACTTTCTGCAGCAGATAATTGTGTTATGACACATCAAAATATCAGTATACTCAGTATTGTGTTCAAATATTTCCTGGCTTCTCTTTAGAGCTGCAGAAATATTTTACTTACATTAAGCTGTAGCCATAAATAATAATAAACTCTGAAGATGAAAACATAATCCTGGTGATGGATGAGTTTAGTTATGAATGACTTTAATTTTCAGAGGCTGTGAGTGTTATATCAGGTGGTAACTAGTGTTGAAGCATGAACCTACCCGAGGAGTGATAGATAGAGATTAATTCTGTTCAGGCAAGGCCTGCAGGTTCATCGTCTCTAGAAACCGTTGCTCACATTTGCTGAGGCAGCTTGGTGTTTCTCTAATACCTGCATTATAGTGTGTAAAATCCCATGTGATGTGTATAAATAATCTCATTATTACATCTCAATTTTATGGTCATGTGTATCTGTGATGGTCAGGAAGATAACTTTTCATTTATCTGTATAATTTTGATATATAGAAAATATAAAAGCACATGTTTCATAACTAGACCTATTTGTCCCATAAGAACTGTAGACTCTTAAAAGCCTGTTTTGCTTTTCTGCCCAGACTAACTGAAAATAGTTATCTCACTTACCTCAGAGCAACTTCAAACTAGACTAAAGACTTTTTGTAAATAGACCATAAGCTTAAAACTTCAGAGATTTTTCACAAAGTCAGAGTTACAGATGTCTAACCAACGTTGGTACACAAAGGACACTAAAAAAATCATACCAATTCTTTACTTGTCAAGTCTGCTGGCAAGGGACCTATGTCTCAAATTTGTCATTGTGCAGTGTGCACCCCATCAAAGTCTTACTCCTGAAACCTTGAAACCCTTGTGTTGTAATGGCAAATGGCTTGACTTCTTATCATTTACTCTACAAATGTATTTTTGACCAATGAGAGATAACTCTTGTAGCTTTTTTTTACTTTAAGCCTCCTGTAATGAAATAGTTTTTAGGATAGAGGAGAAGAAGGTAGGAAAAGATGCCAGGAGAAAGAATCTAGGAGAAAAAACTAGAAGGTATAAGAATTAGAACAGGAAAATTAGAATAAAAGCAGAAGAATGAAGAGACTTGCTTGGAATAGTACTGTGTGAGAGAATTCATTCATCCTCAGATACTCTATGAAGATAGTTCCTGTTGCTTCCTGCAACATCAGATCTGAACCCTGAAGAGGACCCTGGGGCAGGACCCCAAAGTCCCTCAATATTTAATTTCCTTGTTACTTTGCCTGTAAACTCTCCATTACATACTCAAATATCTGATTATTTTAAAATATTTATATGATCTTTCTCAGCTTACTTTAGTTCTAGTGTATTCATTATTTTGACCAACTTACATTGGTGTATCTCCACTAGTTAACTTCACAGAACGCAAAAGGCAATGTGAACAATGCTGAGGTTAAACTGAGTAAATGGATAAAGGAAGCAATTTCCCTTCCCCAACTTTATATTTCAGAATAAATAAAAGCTTTAAGTTTTGTGCATAAGCTAGGAGAACATGTAATGATGAGTGAATTTATTAAAAATACTGCTATTGCTGTTTCAAAAACATTGGCTATAAAAGCAGATTTAACTGTATTAAGATACTGGGTTCTGAGTACTGAAAGCTGTCCTCTTGGGTTTGGAACAAAATCATTGCAGGGTAAGAATGTTCTCACAAAGCCTGTTTTTACATTCAGTACTGGAGTTAGATGCTAATGCCATGCTTACATATATGCTTTAGGTAATGTATTATCAAGAGCCCCAAATAAGTATGGGTATATAAATCTTTTTTATTTTCTTTGTCCTTTAATCTTCTCATGGGTAGGTAGAGAAAAGTCCAAGGAGTAATGTAGCTCCCAGAATCATAGACTGAACCCCACAGAGCAAGTCCAGGAAATAGATTAATAACTAATAGACAAACGATTAATACTTCTACCCAATTATTTGATGAATTCTTAGTAGTAAGCATTCAAAGTAATTAACACACCCAGTTGTTCTGGTTATGCCTCAGTGAGGTCTGCCTTTCTCTTTCACACCCATGGTTTCCTTTAACAGAACTGAGTCATTAGTTAAATTATACAAGTAGTACTTTATTTACCTTGCTCATTTGCTCATCTCCCTAATTTAAAACAAAAAATGAAGCTGACCCCAAGCCACAGATATTGGAATCTTACAATGTCTCTTGGTTTCTCATTTTTTCTTTGGCATTAAAATACATACTTCCCAGCTTTTGTCTATGTCTCAATATCAGAAAGATTAAATTCATTCAGGGATAAAAATAGACTGTGCTCTGGAAGGAAACTTGAGATTGGTGTCTTTTCCTCATTAGTGTCACTCATGCTAATGCTGACCTTCAACTTCCTGAGTTCTACTGCTGAAACCTAGCATTTGTGAACAGCTCTTGTCCCGGACTTAGGGCAGTTACATCCACTTCAGTGGTACCTGGAGGTTTGTTCTATTCTAGTCAACTGCTCTGGAACTTAGGATTTCCCTTTACTATCTTTGAATTGTCAGTATAATCACATTTTCTAGCACTCTTCTTTTCTACTCTACTCATCCCTGTGTAATCTTTTTGGGGAGAAATTCATTTACTTTCTACTCAATCAGACAGGTGTTTAATTGCAGTCTTAGTATTTTCAGGTAGTCTTCTTTGAAATATAAAAATTTCTTTCTCATTCTTTTCTACTTGATAATATACTTCTCCCTGGTGGAATAACAAAAGACATTTAACACTCCATAGTGCTCTGGATGCTTATGAAACAATTTATAATTCTTTTCCCAGTCAGAAACAGATTCCCTATTTTGAGGGAGATCATCTACTTATCCTGTATCAGATATTGAGTTTTAGGTCCCCAAATGATTGAATAAATCTAAAAGCATACAAATAAACTTCTTAATTTGTACATATTTAATAAGTAGTGTTATTGTATGCCCTAATATTTTTGTGGCATTTATTTTTAACTGAAATTGGCTAAAAAATAAAATTTAAAATTAAATGGTGTGTAATTTTTCATGTGCATGTTCTTAGGACTCAGGCATTGTTGTTTTATAAATTGCACTAAATAATATACATTATTTTTTTGAAGTTTTCCTCTTTGCTTTGTGGGGTAAGTTATGCTTTGTTTTGTGCTACACAGTTGTGCTTTAGGCCATTTATATCTGCAGATACCTACTGGAGGTATTTACTAACCATAGCTCAGAATACTTTGATGGTTCTATTGAATTTTATTTGTTGATTGGTTGGTTCGTTTAAAGACAGCATAGTCTGAGGTAGCCTCAAATTTGCTATGCTGCTGAGGATTGGCTTGACCTGATCTTCTTTGCTGTACCTCCGCTGTGCTAGAATTACAGGTGTATGCCACCACATCCAGTTTCTGTGCTGTTGGGCATCCAGAACCTCAGTCAGAAAGATCCTGAATTCTAGATTCTCAGCCCTGCTTATATGTTATTAAATGTCAGGGTCCAGTGCTATCCCTGACCATAAATTATTTCTCTCAACCAAACCCCAACATAAGCTATCTCTCTCTGGACTGACATGGAGGTTCGGGAATACTCACATGGTTTTATCGCGAGGGAGATTCTCAGTGTTCTCTCATGAAATCCTGAGTTCACATCCTGAAGAAATCCCCAAGTTTATTCTCCAAACAGTCTTTATACCTAAACGTAAACTGAGGGGGAAATACATTAGTATTCTGTCTCCTAGGTAACCAGGTGAATGGCTTTTCGTCCTGTCCACATCTACCTGTGCTTGCTGTCAAGTCTTCCTGGTCAATGTGGCTAGCTGTCACATAGGCTGAATTAGCACTTCTTTTCAGGCATCCTCCAAATTACAAAGAAAGGAGTGGAGCAACATCCTGACCTTTTGTTAGGTAGTGACAGCCTGTCTGGAAGGTTATGTGACCACCTCAGGTACTAATACGGCCTTAGAGCATGGCTGCCATACCATATAGAAATATGGGTCTACAATTAAACAACATTATTGATAGACAGAGTATCTAATATGCTATTTTCCCATCATAATAAGTATAATAAGGTATGATACAAAGCAGTTTTTGTGATAGATTGTACTCCAAATAGATGTAGTTCTAAAAGCCCAACACATGGCCTCAGCTGTATTTATTAAGCAAGATGTAATTACACCTTCCCTTATTTGCCTACCCATTTTCCACTCACTGCTTTTGTGAAGTGGGTTGTAGTTTCTTGTTTTTCTTTCTTTCCATCCTCCTGTAAGCCTATTGATTACAGAAACTTTATTGCTTGGTGCGGGAGAATTGTCTGTATTCTGTTAATCATGTTTCAAATAAATGCTGATTGGCCAGGCAGGAAGTATAGGTGGGAAAACCAGACAGGAGGTAGAACTGATGCAATGAGAACAGGAGAATTCTGGGAAGGAGGAAGTTAATTCCTCCCATTCCTTTGCAGATCACCAAAGAAGCAAGATGCAAGCTACCCTGCTGAGAAAGGTACTGAGCCATGTGGCTAGCATAGATAAGAATAATGGGTTAATNGGCTTGCTGGCTGTGGGGTACTGGGCAGGACAGAAAACCCCAACAAGCAGGCCCTGATAATGTTACAGTTGCTCATTGTTTGTAATACCCTGCCATTTGCAATACATTTTTTATATATAAATTCAGTAACTTTGGCTTAGTTGCAATACATTGTGAAGACATAAAATTAGAAATTTTTTATATTTCTCTTTTTATCTATAACTTTTTCAGTATATGAGAGAGAGAGAGGTATCAATGGCCGCAACTTGTTTGTTTGTTTGTTTGAGATAGCTTAGTACACAAGATGATTTAAAGGAATATCAAGAGAAATATTGCTAAATAATTTAATTGATCTATCATTTAAACAAACATAGAATTTTATATCTGTCTTACAATAATGTTTATTACATGAACTGATGTAACTGTATTAATTTAAAAACAGATAACCTTGTAAGTAAAGAACAATTTTTACCTCCATTATGCAGTTGAAGGAGCTGGAACAGTTTATGTGACAAATTTGAACTCTTGAGTCTGGCTTAGATTTATTGCTTATAAACCTGGAATAATAAGCCTATACTTCAAAAATTCAGAGTTATTTTATTTATTGGTCTAGAGCATTGGTCAAAGGGAATCAAATAGTCATAAAGTAAATCCCAGATATTAAATAACTTACAGTTCAGTCGAATTCTCAACTATTTCAAATGTGCACAGGCAAAGTGATAGAAGGCAAAGGAAGGCAGGCAGGCAGAAAATGTAGAAGTCTTTTGCCGTAGGTGTCTCCTTGGGTTTTGTGCCTTCAAAATACACAGTGCATCAAAGATTTATAGTGAGAATTCTGAAATGAGCAATATTTTTGGATCTAGCAAAATACTGGGAATTTTGTTATCCAAATAATTTCATTAATGCTCACCTTTCAAAAATATCAGTTTGACTATTAATGGTGATTGGTGTGGCTAGAACTTAAGAATTGAAAAGGAGAGAAAAGTAGGCATATTCATATCCCACAAATGAATTTCTGAGGATGTCAAATGTTTCCATCATTTCTTTTTGATGCAGTCATAAAACCTAATTAGACTCACGTTGTTTTAATTGACTTAGGCCTTGATTGAACTGCCACATTTCAATAGGATTTCACACAAGTATCCAATTAACTCTTCACATGGACAGCATGCTGCAAAACAAGTGGATGCACCCTTACTTCACACCATTTGCTTACTGCTCTTTGCTTTTTGATGAAACAAGGATTATATGATTGCCAGCTATACAGTACGCATGTAATCATGACCAAAACAGTCCCAACTGTACACTTTCCAAGTTCTTTTTTTGAGATCTTTAAAAATAATTAAATAAAACAAAAACTAACACATTGGAATTAGACAAGACATCAGAAGCAAAAAAAAACCCAAGAGAAAGCACAAGAAGAAACCCACTCTTACACACTCAGGAATCCAGTAAAAACACTAAACTGGAAGTCACAGTATATACATAAAGGACCTAGTGAAGATCCGTGGAGGCCCTGTTCATGTTGCTTCGGTCTCTATGAACTCATATGAGCTTTTATCAGGTTGACTTAGCAAACATTTTCTTGGTGTCCTCCATTCCCTCTGGCTCTTAAAATCTTTTTGCCCCCACTTTCCCAGGGTTCCCTAAAACCTGAAGGGAAGGATTTGAAGGAGATATATCTATTTCATTTAGGACTGAGTGTTCCAAGGACTCTCACTCTGCACATTGTTATAACCTGCTGCATGAAGAATCTTCTCTGATGATGAGAGAGCAAGGCACTGATTTATAAGTATAGCAGAATGTCATCAGGTGTCTTTTTTATTGTTGTTTGCTTGTTTTTATTTTTATTATTTTTTTCTTTTCTGTTTTTGTTGATTTTAACCTAGGTCCTTGGGTTATATAATTATAGGTTCTTGGTCACTCATGTAGGTTCATATATGGGTTATATTTTGTGTCTTATGTCAAGTTAGATATTGGTTACTTGCACTTGTACAAGCTTTGTGCCACCATTGCCCTTACATATCTCCTAAGCAGACACCACTGTAGACAAAGTCGTTTGTGGCTGAGTTGCTGTTAGTTGCTGTTTATTTCTCTTTTGGTAGCATGAAGAGTACCTTCCTGCACCAAAGATGTGAGGACATAGGGGTGATATGTAGGTATCATCTCAATTTCTCCATGTTCAAAGAGTTGTGTAGGGGTTGTCTTTAGCAAAACGCTCCTGCCCTAAAATTGTGGAGAGCAGTCTATAGTATTAGCAACAACCTAGGTTGTTTTGAAACTCCCATGTGAACCTTTGAGCAGCAACTCAGGAGAATGTTAACCAGTCCCAGTAACCAGTATCATTTGTCAATAAGATATGGACAGGTAGACCTCTATATCTCCGATTATTTGGGATTTCATTTAGATCACCTTCATATATGTGTATATTTTAGAGACCTAACAATAGAATTATATAACTAGATATGTTACATTTATAGAATACAGAATTCAGAAATAATCATATGATATATCAGTAACACAAAATTGTATGGAGAAAAGAACACAATCAATAAACACAGAGTCAACATATTTTCCTCCAGTTAATTATAGGAATATGTGAAATTTTAATATGTTCTTGGAATTCATTATAACAATAAGGTATTTGGAATCTGGTCACCACAATGATTATTGTCAAATAAACTACCAAAACAATGAAACATTTAAAAACTTCATAATCAGATTTCATGGGATAAAGTGATGCCTCAGCACCTGCTGTTCTGAAGAGGACCCAGAATCATTCCTAGCACCTACAGCAGGTGACTCACAACCCCCAGCACTCTAGTTCCAGGTCTGACACACTCTTTGTCTTGCTGGATACCTGCAGGCCAGTGATGCTCATATAAATACTCAGGTACAAATGCATAGAAACATAAATAAATAACTCTTTAAAATCAGTTTTTATGTACTTCTTTCATTTTCATGACATTAAAAAATCAATCCAAGTAAGTGCATTATGAGCTCTAGTCATAGATTTCCTCATTAGTTAAAGGTTTATTTCTTTAAAGTACAGTTATTGTGCAAACCTTATTTTACTTATTTATGTAAATTCATGTGTATTTGGACATATATGTTTTGCCGTTTAAAAGTTAAAGAATTTTGAAATTATATGGTAACCTAATAGTACAGAAATTGTAAAATGGAACAGTAAATAGAGATGATTTGTGTTCAATACCCATTATTGGGAGTATAGTGGAATGCAACTGAAGGGATGGACATTAGGAAAAACTTACCTGGTTGAAATGGACTTCAGTATATATCTGCTCCATTCTAAGAGTGAAGATTTTGCTGAGGACATACTTTAGTTGGTAGATTGTCTGCACACATGAAGCACTGCATGATCAGGGTGTCAAGAGGAATATTTGCAATCCCACTACTTGGGTGGTAGAAAAAGTAAATCAGAAACTAAAGGTCATCCAAGGACATTACGTGTTCATTTCTATCCTGAGCTACTTGAGACCCTATTTATTTGTTTTGCTTTGTTTGTAAAATTTTGTTACTTATTGTCTTGGACATTCTAGCATTAAAGACTATACAAAGCATTCTATAGAAATATCATTGTGTTATCTAATATATTTAAGTGAGATCTATGATATTTTGAGATAATTCACTAATGTAGATAATTGAATAATTTCATGGATATTTTCAGAAAACATGTCAGCTGACCTATATAAAGAAGCTTAATTCATAACCACAGGCAGTTCATTCTGAAGTCTGTCAATACTTGGATCAGATATCATTTTGGCACAGAAATATACCAGCAATTGTTATCCCTAATTTTCCTAAACAAAACCTAAATTTAGAAAGTCTACATAGGGTATTTAAGGACTTGTTTGAACTTTAATTGCTCTTTTTAACTTTTCAATTTTGAAATTAACTATCTTTCAGGAGAATATAATTTGATTTTTCTCTGAAATAAATGTAATTAAATAGTCTAGCTATGCAATGTTCTTTGTTTGAAAGCATCAATTCAAAATTAAACCTGTTGAAATGTATTGTCATTTTCTTATCTGTGTACCCTACAAAGCATGCTGATGGGATCCAGATAAAATTCAAGAACAGAGTGAGATTTTTAAGCCTTTAGTTCCTATGAAAACCGAGAGAATAAGTTTCTTAACATGAAATAAGAACACACATTATTGTATTTCTCCTGATTGCTAAGTTGAAGAATATCATTCTGGAAAAATTTAAGTTTATCTAAGATTAGTTTCAATTCAAAATTATCTATCCATTTTTAAAATATTCACTATAAACACTAAATATCTTCCCTTTAAATCTTTAATCTGACTTGTCCTACAATATTTTTAATAAAATATAATAGTTATTTGCATTTGAAAGTGATTGTGAGGAATTGATTGTGAGGAGTACAAGCAATAAAATGGCACTGTCATTAAGGAAATGAATACAAAGACTACTTTTTGATTAACTTAGGTGGATCCTAAAATTAATTAATATCCTTTATGCTAATGAGATACCAAAATTAACATTATTTGTCAAAGTACAATATTGAAAATAAACAAAAATAGTGGTATTTTTCTCCTTAAATTAGAAGAATCATGTTATAATTTCCTTTCTGTTGCTGTGATGAAATGCCCTGACAAAGCTAGTTCAGTAGACAGAAGCTCATGTGTCTTTCAATTTTAGGGAGGTGTCCCTCATGGCAGAGAATTAACAACAGCAGTAACTTGGGAGAATTGGTCACATTACATCTGCAAGCAAGACAAGAAATCAATGAATTACTGCCCTCATTCCAATACTTTCTCCTTCCCTTCCACTATAGGGTTCTACAACAGGAAATGATGCCAAACACGATAGGCATGCCCTCCTTTACCAACTAATACAATTAAGGTAATCCCTCACAGACATTTTCTGAGACCTTTATCCAATGTGATTCTAAATTGTTTCATGTTGATATTTAAACTAACCACCACAACACACACACACACACACAGACACACACACACAGAGAGAGAGAGAGAGAGAGA
>LOJH01007539.1:0-29441 GCA_001685095.1 Ellobius talpinus
ATTAACCAATGAAAGTAACACATAGACAGATGACCCTCCTCCATCAGGGGCAGGATCTGAGCTTTCAAAAGCCCATTCCATTCCCAGTGTCTCTTGGCCTCATGCTTGTAGATAGAGACCTGAGCTCTTAGCCACTGTTCCAATGATAGGCTTCCATGTCTACTGCAATGCTCCCCACCATGATGGTTATAGATCATAATCCCTCTCAAATTATAAACTCCAACAAGCTCTTTCTTCTCTAAACTGCCTTTATCATGGTGTCTTCACAGCAATAGAAAAGTTACTAAGACATCCAGTAATATGTTTTCCCTAGACTTTACCAAGGATGCTAGCTTGTCTGTCTAGCCACATTCTTCTGTATAGGAGTAGCCTTTGTTGCAATAGATAATAGCCTAGGGATGAGTTGGGCTGGGTTCTCACCTTTGCTCAGTATTACTAACTCAAAATGTTGAGCATGACAATTTTCACCTTGACCACATTGCTTTGAGAACTGCCTTTTAGAAAACTGTGAATGTTCCATGAGAAAAAAATCATCCAGTCTGTCAGAGGTTTCACTAGTTGTGAGAAATTTGCACACACTCCCATTACACTGTATTGTTGAAGGAGAAAACCAACCACAAGGTCCATGAGATGCATGTGGTCACCCCTCTGTCTACCCCTGACCTCTCTAATGTGTCTTTCTAGAAAGGATCAACTGATTATACATCCAAATTCTGGCAAACTGAGGGAAAATAAGATGCAGAAAATCTAAAAGGAGACTGGGAACTGTTTGGAACTGAGGCCGCCAACATGAAGCAACAAGATGCGGATTACAGAGGGGCCTTGTGGGCTGTCTTCTAAGTCAGCTCCTTGTTCTATGAACCTCATGCTCAGTGACTGAGCTGTATTGTTCTCTGACAGGAACATCAGGACACGTACATTTTTTTACTCTGATTTTATACTTCTTAATTATGAGAGGACGGAGAGGGGACGAAAAATTAATGTAAGAAGTCAGTTTTCAAACTAGCAGACAGAAATTGAGAAAATGAGTTGCAGGGAAAGGACAAAGGAAAACCAGGGTGGTAGGGAAATGAGAACGAGCTGGGAGGTGAGAACGGTCAGTATGCATTATATACACATGTGAAATTGTCGAAGAAAATTTTAATTAAAACTATTTTGCAATAAAACAACAAAATAAACAGTTCAGTTTTATCTGTTACTGAGAAATGTGGGGGCTGGGGAGGCACCACTAGTCACAGAAGCACTTGTTTTTATTCTCTTCTGGTCTCTGTACCTTGCCTTCTCGAGCACTGGCCCCAAACTCCAGTTCTCAGTATTCCAACCTTTAAAAACTTCAATGGATTCTTTAAACTCCAGCTTGAGGGAAAAGTCCCAGAGGTGAGGTAGAGAAGAGAGTGATGTTCAGCTGGCATGTTTGTGGACCTAAAACACACAGAAGAAGTGCTGAAAGGCAAAGGAAATAAAGGTTTTATGAGTGTATGTGATGCACACAGCATTTTCTAGCAAACTCACGCATGAATTTTAGCAGTACACTGGCAAGACATCCACAGGTGACCAGTAAACAGAAAGAATCCTTGCTGATAGGTTATATAATGACGATGGTGATGATGTTGACTAATAAGAGGAGAATGAGTAAGAGAGAAATGCCTTCTAAAAAGTGAGTGCAAGCCACACCACAGGAAGAGTTGCCTAGAGAATTAGAGAAAAAATTTCCATTCAGTCTTGTGAAGTTTCCCACAGCAAAAATTAAAGTCAGAGGAAAAATATTTCTGAGACGCAATAGAAAAGTCCGGAGAAAAATGAAAAGGTAATAGAAAAGGATGGGGCATGAAGACAGAGAAACAGAAGGAGCCGGTTCAGAACTATAAACGTGACCAACAGCACAACTATGTGTACAGTGGCAGCTTTGACAATATCACTCAAAATGAAACTGCAAAAAGAAGGCATAAAAAGATTGCAGCAAAGCCCCGGATTCAGAAGAAAAATAAAAGAGAACAAAGAAATACAATCTCACTGTTATTTTTGAGGGAAAGAATGAAGCAGAAATGATTTCAATAATAAAAGGCATCCACTTCTTGATCAATCTCCCCGTGCTAAAAGCCCAACTCAGCACATGGAAGAGTAACTGTGGAATTCAAGGAAGACTGACAAGGCATTCAACAACAAAGCCCTCTCTTGAGAAAGATGCTAAGCATGAAATAAAGAAGGGTTTGTATGGACATGAAGAAAACAAATTAAATCACAGATTCAGGAAAGTATGGCTGTCTTTGTCTTTCTTTGCAACAATGTTCAAATGCCAAATGAAAGGAAGAAAATACTGGCAAAACTTTTAAGGCAACAAAGTGTTGATAATTGATTGTCCCTGCAAAGTCAAGTCTAAAGGTAACAGATAATGTTCATAATGAGAGTACTTGCATGATACAGGTATAGGAATTCCTGGGAAAAAATAAATCCAATCGATCAAGACCTGCTTTAAAATAAATGTAATCAGTTTATTAAATGGTTTGAGCTTTATACAGACAGACCTAAAATCTCCCCCCCCCGCCCACATTCTCCAATACAGTCTTCACACGTTTCCAGGAAAGCCTTCCTTTTTAAATCTTTTAACTACAGATTGTCTTGATCCGACCACTTTTTCAATAAATTCAAACATCTAAAATGCAGTGAAACTCCTATCCTATATATGTCAGCTCACTAGTTACTGTAGTGAAATACCCAAGATAAGAGACAAAGTTTATTCAAATTCACTTTTGGGAGTTCCAGTCTATTACTGGGTGGACTCATTGCCTTTAAGCCTTTGAAGTAGAGAATGTCACGCTAGAAGGGTGTGGCATACCAGAAATCTGTATTTTATGGTGGGGCAGTGAAAGAGGGGGAAGTGAAGGGGCTGAGATCCCAGAGTCTCTTAGGAGATAAACTCCCAACGACTTAAAATCTCCCACCAAGCCCTACCTCTTCAAGGTTCTGTCGTGTCCCAGAAGGACAAACTGGGGTCTAAACTTTGACACATGACCTTTGGGTAAGGCATATCTTAACCCTCACTTGCTCTCTGATATAAACTTGGTACCCTATGCCAAAAATTCTTTTCTTTTGCCCTCCACTTTCTCATAGATTCTCTTTTCTGAGTTCCTCCTCTGGCATGGAGAGATGGGAAAAATGGGACAAGTTCTACTTAGGTTGTGACAATTGATAACTTTGTGGTTATTATCTCGGACCCATTCTCTGTGATTGTAGTGAAATGTAAGTATTCTCAATAGGTGTATGTGAATTCTTTTGGCATCCTTCAAAGTCCTCCTTCTGACCAGAGGACAAGCAATGTTAGAAAAGAAATTTCTTTCCTAACTCCAGCTCAGTCTCAACTCTGGCGATTGATTCCAATGAACATTCTGAAGTCTTCTAGAATGTTGTTACTGAAATCCTCTTGCTTGAAAGAAGCCTGTCCCTTAGGCTACAGCTAAGTTATCACACCGTGGCTATCCTGTGGGCACTTGACATTGTGGGAGACCAGAATATACTTCCCTAAAATATGAAGGATTTTCTTAGCCTAAAGCAGTTAAGGAGCAGCAGAGAACTAACTCTTCTATGTCCACCCAAGACAATAAATTCCCCTTTACTAAAGACAACCCTCAGCAGCACAGAGGTGGCACCTGAGGGATCTACAAACAAACCTTACTGCATTTGTTTTTTTTCCCCAAACATTTATCTTCTTGTAGACTCTTGCCTTTGGAAGCTGGAACCACTTCCCCTTTGTCTCGTCGTTTCTCTGGAAATTTATAACTGTTTGTTGAAAATGCTGTAAAAGCCG
Source organism: Ellobius talpinus (assembly GCA_001685095.1). NCBI lineage: Eukaryota > Metazoa > Chordata > Mammalia > Rodentia > Cricetidae > Ellobius > Ellobius talpinus. The sequence continues at coordinate 3,806 of LOJH01007539.1, forward strand.
GAGTTTTCAGCCACCGCCTTGAGTGTGTTTCGTGAAACCTTCTCCCATGTGATAAGACTGCACACATAAATAGACATGCTTGGTCTTCCTCCTGCTCATCTGTCTTGTATTACAGAAGTTTGTCCCAGCTACGGATTTATGAAGATTGAAGAGAAATCACATTTCTTCTCCCCAAGAAGAAACTCATACATCTTACCATTGACATATCTGGAATATAGGTTGCTTACTATCTTCTGAATTCTCTTGTTTTATTTTATAGACCTCGTTATTTCAACCTCAGTTAGACCCAGGGCACAATCTCAGCTAGAACAGGCAGGCTCTAACAACAAGCAGTCTATAGACAGTTGTAAAATAATTCAACTGTATAGTCAAAAATGATCATTGCAAACTACTGCCTTTTTTTCTGCCCTTCATTCTATTTCCCAAAGTTTTAATGATTCTTAACTGAGGTGGTTTTTACCCTATTTCTCTCCAGGGAACCATGGCTATATTTGGAGACGCTGTGATTGTCACACTGAGGGAAGTGCGTTCTTCTATGGTACCTAGTGAGTTGAGGCCATGAATGATGCTTAAAAAAAACCCTACAAAGTGATTATTGATCCCCCAAAAGACAATGAAGATTAAAGTGAACAAGTCAGAAAAAGCATCTGAATGAATCAGAAGTCAGAGAACCATTACCTAAAGTTAAGCAGAAACTTCTGATAACAAAGTTGTCATTGGTTCTTCTCAAGTTCTACAGACTGAGCATGCCCGTGGACATATATTGACTCCTCTCCAAGGTAAGTTCTTGGTCATGAGAAGACTTTCTCTAACATCAAAGAGTTCAGAAGACCCTCATACTTTCCTTGGAGGTCCAGTCCTCCCTCCTTTTGAGTGTGTGTGTCTATCTATACATATATAGATACTTTGTCTAACTGGATTTTCAGCTAGTTACTGGTGAGTGCTCACATATGAATAGACACAAACTCTTGTCAATCTCTAGTTGTCTATTTCAGGCCCTTACTATTCATCCATTGGAATCTCCGTGGACAGAGGAATTTTTTTTCTTCTCCACACTTTCAGTACACTGAGCAAAGAGGCATGTTTTAAATATTAAAATATGCCCACTGATAATAAAATCAGCCTAGTCAAAAACAAAGGCAATTATATTTATTTGGGGGCTAATTAGGATTGCAATCTGGAGAAATGCAGATTCCAATAGATGGGAAAAGGTATTCTGTGTTTTTACAAAATGGTAGCTGTATGTTATAGCTTTGAACTGCCAATGACCTTGGTAATTACAACATTTGTTAGTCAGGAATTAGGATGGGTGCTAGCAAAAGTTAATCTGTGTTTCACTAAGAGATGGGTTGTAGTCTCAGCAGTTGAACAGTTTAGGGAGTGGTCTATCATATGGAATGTCACAATAGGTTTATAACATGGTTTATTACACGGAACGTCATCATAGGTCTACAACATGGTCTATTACACATAATGTCATCATAGGTCTACAACATGGTCTATTACACGGAATGTCATCATAGGTCTACAAAGTGATGTTTTAGAAGACCCAGACCAAAGCTCATATGTCAGCAGGTCTCCAGTACAGTCCGAAGACTCAGTTGGGCATGTGTCTGAGATCTGATTCAGCAATGTCCCCCAGCCCCTACTCCATTCTGAGTGCTCTAAATCTGTGTGACTCCATTTTTATTTTCTTCATTGACAAACTATTTGTTGGGGAGAGTAGTTTTTCTGCAGTTCAGTAATTTATCAACATTATTATAGGATTTTTATTGTTCTTAGAGTAAAATAAAATAAAACAGAAAAGCTTAAGAACTCATAGGCCTTATGATTCTGGTTTTATAGATTTTTCGCTATTTCTTTTATCTATACATGTATGCATAAGGATGTTTGAATGGCGCTCAGAGAATAATAAATGATGGATATTTGTGGGTAGTCGAATTTGGAGTGATTTTCTTCCTATTATTTGCCCCTGTTCCCGGCACTACTTAAAGCCTACTTTTTGTAATGATGAATATAATGTTTATAAAAGCGGTGGATTTGTTCCTTGCTAAGAGAAAAGCAAATGCAACAACAACCTTTTCAATGGTTCTTTCTACACAGTTCAGGAGAAAATTCTAGCTTATTTCCTCTGTTCCTTTGTCTGTATAAAAATAAAAATGATACAAATCCCAGCAACCAATTCCAACAATATACATGTCCCCATGGTTTGGAAATGTCTTGGAGGCTGCCAGCAGTCACCTTCCTGGGCTGTGAGGGGCTGATGGCTTTGACATCAGTCTTTTGATTCTTGTTTCCCTTCATCTTCGGGAGTGGAAACACCAAAAGATAACGCCTCTGCGTGTTCCTTCTCCAGTCTCCCACTATTCAGGTGAGGGTCTGTTTGTGTCCCAGGAATTGTCTCATTTTCTGCTTCTTTTTTGCCAGCACGGATCTATCATTTGCATACACAGGGTAGCCGCCGAGGATGGGGGCGGGGTTGGAAGCGGCCTTTCCCTCACAGAAAGAGCTCTTTCATCTGCATATCTCTTACTTGCCCAAAAGTTGCAAAAAATTATATTATGTCTAGCAATTCAACTGAGTGCATGAAACAATGGCTCTCTCCTACTCTGAAAAGCAGTAAAAGAAGAAAAGAAAAAGAAAAGGAACTAAGTCACTCTCTCTTTTGTGGGCACCAAAGCTGAGCATGTGTGCTCTATTTGGAGAATGCAAATGCCTCCAGCAGCCTTTCTTCCACTAGTTCTCAGCAAGTGGCCATTTAGGCTTAATTGCTCCTCACAGTGTAGTCCAATTAAGAACGGGCAGCAGTGGGGTAAGGGCTATTTGTTAATCCATAAAAGGTATGAGAGGCAGGGCTTGTTTCGCCCAGCGGTTTTTATTCACACGTTTGGGTGAAAATCTAAACAGCTGGAACTCTTCGTAAGTGATATATGTGTGTATTTATCCTGTTGGTTGTGGGAAAGATAAGTGTATGAATGTATTTTATGGAAAAACCAAAAACCAAACCAAAACAAAAAAAAACAAAGACCAAAATCCCCAAACATCTAAATCTTTCTGCCAGTACAAAAGAAAGTGCTGTGAAGGCATTGCTGAGAGCTACCCAAGCATGATGCTTGAAATCTTGGTGGTGGGGAATGGCTCAGAGCTCACTGAGGGCGGGGACTCTGAACCAACAGTGTTTTTGCAGTGTGAAGACGGCTTTTGCTCCTTGGAGAGTAATTTCTTTATGAAAGTGTCAAACTCGATGAGAACGTCATTACAGGCTCTTGTTGTTTAGCACTCTTTTTGGATAGTTTTGACTTTTTTTTAAATTTACTTTCTGTACATCATTAGGATGTGTACAGGAGACGTGCCACTCCACACTGGAGACAAATGAGGCATGTGGATGTGGAGCTGGGGCTCCTGTGATTCAGTGCTAATAGGCAAACAGGAAGAAAAATACGCACTGCCTCACTGTTAGCACAGGACAGTCCACTCTTTATTACGTAGGAGGAAGAACCTAGCGTCAGCCCCTCTAAGGAACAGAGCTTCCCACAACCCTTCAGAGGAGAAGGTGAAAAAAGGCTGTGTTTTAGCTACTGGTGAACTCCCAGGGGCACATGCCAACCAGGACGGACATTTGGGAAGGTAGGAAAAGAATGTTTGACTCCCACGGCAACAAAGAATTTTGCTCACAGACATATACTTCTTTGCTTTCCCAGAGTAAAGCAAGACTGGATGCTCCATGTCTGTGATTTACATGTTTGTCAGGCTTTGAAGACAAGGAGAGCCATAGGTCCATATTTCTTCTTCTTTATTCTCCAATCTTCCTCTTTCCTAATCTCCAGTTTCCTGGGGGATTCTGCTCCACTCGTGACACCATGTCTGTCTTTCTTGTCACATTCTTGTTTAAACATAGCAAAGGGGGACAAAACCTGGCCCATTATCTAAGCCTCTGGGCTGTTTGTTTGTGCTTCATCACCCTGGCTCAGACTAGAACTTTTTTTTTTCAAAATGAAAAATCACTGTCCCTGCTTGTCCCCCCCTTTTTTGTTTTTATTCTATTGTAGATTGTAACCCCAAACTCTGGCAAGTGAGACATTTGTTACTTTCAGGACTCTCCCTACCATCAAATGAGCAACCATCTGCCAGAAAATGCAGCCACCACCTCTAGGGCTGTGCCCATGCTGGCTACTGGCTTCGGGTAATGATATTTACCCAGCTCATTGAAATGTCACACTTAGGACTGAACCCTATAAATTATTATTGTGCTTGTGTTATATTGTACAGATAAAGGTCAGATCAAAGCTCAGATTTATTCATAACCATGATGCATTTCTGGGGGTTGGTAGAAAAACTACAGGGTCTTTCAGTTTCAATACAAGACACTGGGCTTTTTAAAAAGAAAAGAAACAACGACAAAATCAGTAGTTCTTGGTTTAGATAAAATTAAAGGAGAGATTACCTCACCTAAAGATCTAGAAACATCATCTTTCTTGACATCCCTTTAATAATGCCTGGACAAGCAAAAAGGCCAGAGACAAGTCCATGAAGACTGGAGGAACTACTGTGCACTGCTCATGTGCACTAATCAGGTAATCAATCCTCCTGTCTCAGGACCAGGGTGGCCCTCCTCTTCCCTACAGGAAGTCCCAGTGATTGGAAAGTCCACCTGATGGAGTTGAGAGTCTTGGTGCGCAGGAAATCAAAGCACACAACTCGTACATTGAACTTCAAATTTCCAAAGGCAAGCTTGCTCAGTGATCCTAGAGCCCGCCGTCCCTCATGCTAAGGAGGCTGGCAGTTCAAGGAGGAGGAGCACTGAAGGATCCCCTGGAGGGACGAAGGTGGTCCTTGGGGTGGGCTGGAGATCCATGCTATGAGTTTTAGAGCATATCTGCCTGGTGTGTTTGCTGTGCCAGCTCCCTGTATACACCATAGGCTGAGTGTTGTTAGCTGTTAGGGGAACAGCTCTTATGGGCACTTAATAAAAAGTCCCAAACCATCTACATCAAGTGTTTTTTCTTCCATCAAATTTAGCTTTTGAGCTTCGAAAGAATCTACCATGATCAACCTCTATTTTTCTCGCTCACTTATCACCCTTTCAAGGATTAGCTCCACCCGGAGAGTGACTTTTGAAGGGCTTAGTCCTCTGAGCTCTTTGAACAGGAACTGCTGGATAATCCTACTTGCCTCCCTTGCCTCTGTGAGTCATCCTTTCTCTTTTTCTTTTCACTTCCTCGTCCACATCTGAGTGCTTTCATTTCAGCATCTTCCTTTATCCCGGTTCTTTCAGTGTTTTCATGTTTATTAACTCATTCATAAAAAACATCACTGCAAAGAGTCCACTTCCTCAGTGCCAGTGGTGCCCTGGACATGGCAAGGAAGGGATTTTGACATTGCAAACTATTTGATTTGCTATTCTTTGTCATTTTATAAAAGTAAGAAGGAAAAAATGATCAAAATGTAGTAATAAAAATATCAGACTAATTGAGGAACAATAAATACATTCTTATTCCATATTATTCTGCCCATAATAGAGTTTTTCCTTCATCATTTTCCTGTTTATTTTTAAACTTCCCGCTCAACCTTCCTAATATTTACAGGGGGAAATGGGAGGGAAAAACTTCTATTTCTATATAAGTTCCCCCAATCTTTATGGTCCTACCATTTTAAGAACGTCATTGTGTTTGGATATAGTAATTGTTTCTGCTAATAAGTTCTCTGAATGGAACATGCTGTCTTAAGAGGAAACACCACCAGCTATAGGAAATATAGAGAGCTCACCCCGGCAGAAGTCAGGAGTAGGCATCTAGATTTGACTCTTCTCTCTCCCAGTGTGGCTCCCTTCCCTCTCTCTCCTTCCCTCTCCCCTTCTGCATATTTTCTATTTTCCTATACGGTGAAGGTTTTTGAGCCACCAGTAAGTATACAATCCTTTTCAAGAGGCATAAACAGCAAGATGGAGCCACGGCAATCTCCTCAGTGTCTATATACTGGACCATGATGCTTTGTTTCCAGCCGTCTTTTTTCCATGCTGCCAACAAACGTTTCCCTGGGAGCACGTGTGTGTATGTGTGTGTGTGTGTGTGTGTGTGTGTGTGTGTGTATCTGTGTGCTGGGGGGCATTTTTAAGGCAGCCCTCTAGCACTTGGGATAGTTATAGTTGAGTGACCAAAACAAATCAAGATCCTTGCCCTCTTGGGTCTTCAATTCTAGTGAGAACAAACAAACAACCGATAAGGAATCAGATAAGTTGGTTGGTTTCTTTGAGTTAGCTGATTAAAAGACTGGTGCAACCATACAATAGAAAGCAAGAGAAAGGCAGGAAAGGAAGTTTTGTGGAGGTGTTACCATTTTAAAACAAACATCACAAAGTTCCCAGAGAGGGTGATTTTGGAGAGACATCTTCCTCATCTCAGTACAACCTAGGCGGACAGAAATGTCAAGAGCGCAGGAGCGCCATCTGCCTCACTGTGGATTATCTTCTCATAGTGTTAAGAGGTCAACCCTGATTGGTGGAACGAGCTGCTAAGAGAAGGGAAGGGCTGGCACTTCTGTTTTTTTCTTGTGTGGGGGAAAATATCCAGGTAGAGGCGAGTTATGCCAAAAAAGAGAGATTAGAGATCTTAGAACATTCCATGAGAGGTGACTGCTTGTTTCTCAGGATCAGATGCAGCCCTTTTGCTGGGCAGCTCATTTCTGTGCCACTGTGTGGTACCCAAATAAAACCAGGCGCTGAATTTAAAGGAGCCTGTGCAAAAGCATTTTGCCGTCCCATGAAACACTGTCTATCCTCTTGAGGCTTGGGTCTTGGGTCTGTGTTTCAGACTCAGTGTATGTGAGTAGAATTATTTTTACCTTGCTAATGAAAGATAATATAATTATAGGAAAAATTGTCCAACTTTTGTTTTATTTTACAAAGATGATTGCTTATGATTGTGGCCTTCTTTGGATATTCAGTTATTTTAAAAATCAGTTTATTATTTTTCAAACCATGAAGTTCTTGATTGTGATAGCTGGAGAAAGGCTCTTAAAATTGTTTGGTCATTCCTCGCATGTCTAATGGAGACTGACTAGTTAATTCCGTTCTTTGAGGGAACTTAGAGTCTGATAAGTAACATGTCCGATTTGATTATGGAAAAGCAAACCATGAATGTGTCCCCAAAGAATAAGTATATCTTTGGGAAATGAAAAGAATCTCCTGAATTTCCATCCTGTCACACATTAAACTGAGAACCATTTAGATGAGACCACATGATCATACCCAACGCAGTGCCCAAGTCTGATGTTTTAGAACAGTGCAACTCCTCCTTCCTAGAACCTGGATGCGAGAGTAGCTGCTGCTGTCTGATAAAGTTCCATGTGGTTTGGCTTAAGGGAGCGAGTGGGGCTTCCGTGGAATTTAAAGCAGGCTGGTGGTAACCGCAGAATAGCAATCCATCTTCCAGGGACAGGCTGGGGATCAAAATGCTTACTGGAGGGAAATTTGCCTTTGCAGCTGAGGGGTTAAGAGTGGGGCTGGTGGGTACCCAGGGTGGACAGACATTCTTGGACAAGAAAAAAGGAGATTCAGTGCTAAAAGATTTGAGCTTGTGTTCGGTTTTCCAAGCCTTGAATGTGGGAGAGATGGAGAGGCAGGAACCATATGGGTCTTATTGTTTCTCCCATAGTTCATATTTGGGTTTTCAGAAATAAGCCCTACTTTTTAGGTTGTACCTAGTGGGTTTTTTTCAGTGTTTTCTCTTTTCTTTTCTTTTGTTTTTCTTTTCTTCTCTTCTCCTCTTCTCTTCTCCTCTCCTCCTCTCTCTCTCTCTCTCTCTCTCTCTCTCTCTCTTCCTTTTGAGACAGGATTTCTCTCTGTAGCTTTGGAGCCTGTCCTGGAACTCACTCTGTAGACCAGCCTGACCTTGAACTCACAGAGATTCTCCTGTCTCTGCTTCCTGAGTGCTAGGATTAAAGGCATGTGCCACCACGGCCTGGCTACCTAGTGTTTTCTAGAGTGGTTCTGTCCTCCGAGTCAGAACTCCTGTTCTTCCTCCTCCTTCGCCAGGCAGCTTTGGTCCAGGCACACAATGCCCTGCATCTCTCCTCTGAAGAAGAAGCATAATGGCGAGGCTAATTGTCTCTAAGGAGTCAGCAGCTGAGAATGCTGTGCATCTTAGCAGAAAGAGACTTACTGGCACCCATATTCCAATCTCATTGAACACACGGAGACCCAAAGAAAGACTAGGGAAGATTGCACCATTTATTCAGAAAAGTTTGAAGATTTATAGGGATTAAAGACCAAGCATAATACGCTGCCCTTATTTGAGGCAGGCACAGCTTCTATACTCTAAAGACAACTTTGACTCAAAATCATTAAAGGGACAAAGAGCAATTTCAAGTCTTTACTTTTTGTGATGGATATGATAAAAACTGGAATGAGAAAAACTTAGAGAACGTTCTGGGCTATAACATATCACTTTCTACTAGAATGATCTCTGCCTTTCAAATTTAACCTCCCGTGTCACAGTGCATCATGTAAGACTTGGCGAGAGTGAAAAGCAAATTCACTTATGTATCTTACTTCTCACAATAGTGTTTCTTAGTTAGGGTGAGATGGTCTAGTTGGTTTTAATCTCATTTTTAAAAAGGAATTATGTTGCAGTCAATATGGATTATCTAAGGTGGGTGGTCAAGGTTATTCAGTCCAGTTGCTCTGAAACTTCCCCGGACTTCTTGCTTTCAAAGGCTGTGCTGTTTGTTGGCACCTTCACCAGAGACAGCACAGAAGTGATGGGGAAGGAGGCTCCGCTGCCCTGTGGGTCTGAGTGTAAGTTTTGGAGCTGGAAAGTCTATCTCCCTCCACATTCCTCCAATGTCCTTCAGTCCACCGAGATGAAATATCCTTTCAGCTCTTTGCATCTGTTTTCTAGTCTGCAAAACGGAAGGATATCAGCATGTTTCTTACAGAGCTGCTGTGAGGATGAAGGGGGAAGGGACCTGCAAGGACCCTAAAGCAGGGAGTGGCGCATCAGGCAGGCTGGATAAGCAAGTGCTTGCTTTTGCCATTGCATTTAGGGTCTTAACCAAATAGGCAGGGGGCGCTGCAGTGCTGGTGGCACATCCCCCTCAAAAACTGATGCTCTTGTGGCGATCACACACCTACCCTGCAGGGTCCTCTCTCTGCAGAGTCCCTGGACAGAGAAACCTGGCCTGGATTCTTTTCTCTCCTCCTGAGTGTGGTCTATTTGATGGTGATTCTTTTCACTTACCTATTGCTTTCTTTGAATTTGAATCTGTCTATTTGTGTTAATAAAATGTTATTAACACAAATCACTATCAAATGCAATGGTGTGCTAAGGTGAGGGAGTCAGCAAACACTGTACACTCCTCTGGCATGTGGAAGATGGTGACCCATGTTCCTGAGGGTGCCGCGACATAAAGATGCCAACTCAAACAAACATGAAAAACATACAAAAAACAAAAGCCAGGCAGCAGTGGCGCACGCCTTTAATCCCAGCTCTCGGGAGGGAGAGGCAGGCAGATCTCTGTGAATTCGAGGCCAGCCTGGTCCACAAGAGCTAGTTCCAGGACACCCAGGGCTATTACACAGAGAAAGCCTGTCTCGAAAAACAAAACAAAACAAACAAACAAACAAGCAAAACAAACAAAAACAACAACAACAAAAACATTAAAAACATGGTGAAGAACAGCAGTGATTTTCTATTATGTTTCAGTGGGTGGACTGGGGTGAGGAGTGTGGTTCATCAAAATTAAATCTGCTACTGAATGCGTGGGTGGGCTCTCATCTCTGTGTCCTATCTCCTTGTGGTCCCTCACCTTGAGCATTCTGACTTAAGCATCTATATAGCAAGGTAAGGGGCCTCCAAGGTGGCAGAAGCTAGAGTGGCGTGACTCTTAAGGACTAGGTTTGGCTTTCAACAGTGGAATTCCCACCTGAAGATGGAAGCAATTGACAGCCTTCCTTGAAGATGAGGGACTTGTTTTTTGGTGAACCACAGACCTTGCATTGGCCTGAACAATTTTCTTTATGCTTCTTCTTTTTCCTTGCATCTGACGAGGGGAATCATCTATTACTCCTCCCTCACAGGGGATAAGGCCAGCCCAAGTCTCCAGAGGCAACCTAGCGCAAGGTTGGGGAACCACCTCATGATACCATTTAATTCCATTTGCCTCATCTCGTCTCCTGTCTACAAGCAGAATTCTAAAATGGGAAAGGCGGAGTTTGCCCTGGGGAGAACTTAGCTCAGAGGTTTCCATGAACAAGTAGATGTCTTTACTCTTTCCACAAAGGTAAAGGTTGGTACCACTAATGGAGGCGTGGAGAGTTTCCAGTGCTTCTCTCAAATCTGCCAGACTCCCAAGTCCTTGCTGTGTTTCTACCAAGGGTTTCTCTAGAACCATTCTGAAGTCTCTGGGGATAAGGACCAGTGAACATGAGTGACCTGTGCAAACAGAGGAAGCCCACCCAGCAGGGCAGCCTAGCTTCAGGGGAAGGCAGAATAGAAAGAAATAGATTTATGTTAGGAGGGGGGAAGTGGGCAGGGAACAGCCCTCTTTAGGGGTTGTAAGGATGGAGTTATGTGTGCATGACACCCTGAAGAGACGTGTGTGTGTGAAGTCAAGCAGAGGGTTAAGAAAGGGTCTTGGGGAACAAGCCAGGATGTACATCCTTTTTATTGTGCCTAGGGTGTGTCCATTTCCTTCCCCCTATACTCACTCGTAGTACGCACCCTTTCCTCTAAAATTTTAATATGTATTTCAAGAGTGCAGGTCTGAAGGGGCACAACATCCTTTTCTGAGCACTCAACTGAATCTGTTTGGCTTGGGGTCCTTAGGAACTTGAACAGCTAGTGGCTGAGCCAGAGGGAAGGACTAGATCTCCTGCTTCACATCCCAGCATCATATTCTCATTACAAGTCCCCCCCCTTTTTTGTAAAGGAACTAGCAAGATGATGTCTCCAGAAAGACAAAGGCGTACCCCAGGAGCTAGTCTGGATACTACTTCAGTTTCTTCATTTAAATAAATCAAGAATATAGTTTTGCTCTCTTCTGGCTGTTATGAGATTTGCTGATATAGTGTACATGGCTCTTTAGATAAAGGCATAATGTAAAACAAAATTGTATTAATAAGATATTACTAATATTAATCAATGTGAAACGCAGTCGTGTGCTTGGTGAGGCAGTCACAAGAAACACTGTAAATTCCTCTGGGATGTTCAAGACCAGACACTTTCCAATGTGTCTTGCTAAACACTTAGCCTAGAAATGGTCCCCAAAGTGCAGTAAAACATGCAGCTCTAATGTTTGTGTTAGATGGGAATTATGGCTTGGAAAATTCCAGCATTCTCTTCAGTCATAAAAAGAGTGAGAGATGTTAAATTTCATGTAATTACCCAGTCGGAATGGAAGCTATAACACACTCTGCGCTATGTCTGACTGCTTACAAGGGTCAGGGTTCCTATGGTCCTTGTGTGTAGACCATATTTGAATCAAACTTCCTAATGTGTTTGACAGATGGGAAATAGCTCATTTGGATCCTGAATGTCCAGTCTTTGGTTCATATAACCTAATAACATGGGCTTATTACTTTAGTATTTTCTATAGATCTATAATAAAGACTCCAAGTTTCAAGGATAGCAATCACAGAACTGTTATTTTTTTTCCCCATTTGGTTCCAAAGAGCAAATAGCTATGACATTCTCTCATTAAATGAAGAGAATACTATCATGCTGTTTTTATTTTTTGCAAAATGAGGCACTGAGTTGCATCAGAGTTAAGCAACTTCTTTGAGTTCACAGAAGCCGTGGGCAGAGCTGGGAGTCAAGCCATTCCTTCTGGCTTGCTGGGCTTCCCAGACATCCAGGAGCGCAGGAATGCCTCTCAGAATTCAGTTTTGGCCCAGCACAACCCTCAAGCCACTCTCCTCTTCTTCATGCTGCTTTCTTGTCTGTTACTGGTTGTTCATCAGAAATAACCAGTGCCATCTTGTGCCACGTGATACTTTTCCTTGGGAGAAACCCAGGCAAGTAACCGAGATGAGCAATGCCAAAGCCAGACAGATCCAGACAGATCACTCGTGACCAGTGGCCCCAGACATTTGCATTCAACTAAACACATAGCCTTACAAATGCAAGGAAACAGCGTAGCCTCAAGAGATTGTCCAGTTTCTCAACCCCAAAGAGACACACACACTAAAAAGCATTGGATTCTAGTCTATTCTGATCATGTACCAAAGCAGCTCAGGAAGAGAGGGCTTGCCATGGTCCCTGCAGCTCCTTGCATTTCAGTTCCCACCTTTCTCCTGCTGACCTTGCTTTGCTATCCCCTCTTTCGTATTCAGTTTTCTTCTCTGCTCGTGCTTTCAACCTCGCTAGGCCTTGGGTGTTGTACTCTCCTCTCATTCCTACCTTTGCTCCCCCTGACTGACTTCACTGACCGTGAAAATGCCACCAATGACAAAATCAGGATCAGCTGCCCAGACCTGCGGCCTTGCTAGCTCCACGCGGCTGTGCTTGTGTCTCGTTTCGTCCTCAAGCAGAACACATCGTCATTTGCTTTATCCCCCATTTTCCTAACCAAGCCTCCACTTCTGCTTCAGATTTTATTTCTATTGCCTATCAAAATAAAGTCCATCACCACCCCTTTGGATTGAGAGCCAAAAAATAGGGGCCGATCTTAACCCTTCCCCCTCGAGTACTCACCGTTGGCAAACTTCTGCCTATCTGTCTCCCAGAGATATCTCACATCTGTCCAACTGTGACTCATCTTTCCTGATAGCATCTTAGTGCATCGTTTTGCACTTCACCTGCTCCAACCATCCTCATACACCCATGCCCATTCACCGCCGTTAACCAAGTCATTGGCTAGAAGGCAAATGACCAGGAGATAAACTGTCTGATCTTGACTCAACCAATTGCAAAGAAGTCAGCTTAGACAGGGTGTATACCCTGCAAAGATCCACTTGTTTACTCTGGTGCAGAATGAATAAAGGATAATTGGTTGTCTTGAATTTCTTCCAGATGATTTCTTTCTGGAAGACCCTTAACAATGCTATGATCTGCAGTTCAGTGTAAGATCTCAGGTATGGTGACACATTGAAACAGCAGCTAGCTTCATACAGATCAAACCCAAACAGCACAGAAAGCAAGCGATGGGATGTTTTGAGATGGAACTTTTCACGCCCTTTGGCAACTAAGCACCTTCTTTTTTTATTTTCTTATTTGACATATTGTTTGGAAGTTTCCCATCTCATGATTCCTACAAGCCGAACAGATGAGACAAACCCAATGTCTCAGCTTCCAGTGGAGCTAGAACTCATGTTAGTCCAAACTTGCAACAAGTGCACCTTTTCTGAGCTTTAAATTTGAAAAAAAAAAAAGGTAACAAGATAAAAAAAGAAAGGCATTCTGGTGAGGAAGACAGGAAAATGGTGATATTCTTAGGAGCGGATTTGACAACAGCCTTAATGCTAAGTACTGTCAGGTGCAGAGTAGAGAGCTGTGCTGGGCAGGGCAGGGGCGGGGGATGGGGAGGGCCTTATTGGAGAGCTCTGATCATCTCACTTGGGCATTATTTATGGCTACATGGTCTCCAGGCCTGGTTTCTGACCTTCCTGGTAATGGTTTAATAGTTCCCAACATCCCTTCATCAATTTTATCTCTGTCTTAATAAGTTACGATGACTCTTCCTGAGCTTGAATGATGTGCACTTCCTTCCCTTTGTAGTCACAGTCAGAACAGTCTTCAATGGGAAGTGCTCTTTGATGCTCAGGTTACATGGAACTCCTTGCTCTACACTTTTCCTCCCCTAAGGTGTATCACACGTATACAAGTGTCTTAAATGACTGTCTTCTCTGTCGATTTCTAAGCTGTCCACAGCTGGAGCGTGTCTGCTTTGTTCTTTCTAGCATCTGTTATCACACACAGCATGTAGGAATTGCTTAGCAGATGTTGACTTGAATCAAATTATTGACATTGAAGTGATCTCTACTTAAAAATAAATGCAAAGGTAAGCTGGGGGTCAATGTGGAGATTATTATTTTTGTTAGTCTTGCTTCAGACTCTTGAAGATGCTCCATTTCTTTGAAATTTCCACCTTCAAAGCCAAAAGATGATATATTAAACACATGTAGTTCATTCACCTCCTTCTAAGGCTTGACTGAGTAGCAATATGAGCATATAAACTCACAATGTTCAAGACAAATCCCTGGATCTAGACAATGGATATACACATGTTTACGACAAGTGAACTCATATCGTGAATAGTGTGCACATGTGTGTGTTTGTTTTTTCAGGAATAGTCATCTTCCATCTCCACAACACAGTGCTATCAGGCAAAGAAGAGAAATGATTTCTGAGGTGAAGTATAGACAGTAGTGTGCTGGTAAATGCTTTGGAAAACGAAATAGGAAGGAGAAGAAGGAGATGGAGAGAAAAAGAGTGGGGTTAGAGGAGATAGATTTTTAGGTTTATTTATTTCAGTTTATACGTTTGAGTGTTTTGTTTTCATGAATGTCTGTGTATTACAAATGTGTATGGCCCATTTGAAACCAGCAACATGACAACCTTGAAGGAAGGGTTGAAAGGAAATGAGCCTCTTAGGGGTCAATAAAATGGGTTCTGGTACTTTGAATAGGCAGAGTGGAGACAGAGGAGTTGGTCCTCACAGGTAACTGTCCCTCACTTAGTGCAAAGGCCCTGAAGTTAAATAATCAAAGGAGAGATGGGGGAGAAGATGGAGGACGAGGGAGAGGCAGGCAGAGCTATTTAGTCTTGGGGGACCAAACGGTTTCGGAACCACGGAACCCCAAACATCTAGGAATGAATTAAGAACAGTAAAAGGAACTTCTTAAGGACATTTATATGCAATTTTACTTTTTGGTATTTTGTGTATAGGCATATGTGTGTATTTGTATAAAATTTTTAATTACTTGAAAAATTATGAGAACTGTCTAAAGCAATAGTAATCAAAATGCATTTTGAGAGCTTATTGTACATTAAGTGAAGGTACACAGGAAGAAATATGTACTATGAGTGTACACAGGAAGAAATATGTACTATGAGGGTGCACAGGAAGAAATATGTACTACGAGAGTGCAGTTTGAAGGCAGACTTTGATGACTTAAAAATGTATATTATAACTTTTAGATAAACCACTAAAATACAATCAGGAAGAAAGAGTTATTATATATCTATAATATAATATAGTATAAGTGCTAGCTATGACTATAAGAGATTAAATGGATACAAAAGAATCAATTCATCCCAAAGTAGCCAGAAATGGATAGAGGAGCAAAATATAAATGTCACAAATGTTTAAAAAGTGGAAGACTTTTACCCAATCATTTTAAATCAGATTAAATGTAAATGTGTTAAGCTCTTCCACTAGAATAACAAAAATTAAAAAGTCTAATGCCTCAGTGATAGGAGCTACACTTTAAGTGCTTAATAGCCACACACAACTAATGGCTACCACGCCAGACAGTACAAAGGCAAACTCTTCTGTCATCACAGAAAATCCTATTACACAGCACTTTGTAGAGAGCAACTAACTTAAAATGATGCGGGAGGTGGGGACTCTGCAGGATTAGAGTTCTTTAATGAGGATATATAGGTGTCAGGCTGCATAAGTGAACAAATACTTTAAGATAATGTGAATGTTTAGGAAAAACAGAGAGCTCATCAGGGAAGTAAATGTAGCCATAGCATACCAAACTCTGCTGTAAACAGTGTCTGCAAAATTGTTGGAGCAGTGGTTCTTGGTCTGTTCTAAATTGGTGGGTGGCTATTATTAAGAACTGTGGCTGGGAAGAGGAGACATGAGCCGTGGTGATGGGAAAGAACTAAGCTTCATCTACTGAAGCTGGGATTGCTATTTGTTATCAATAACCCAGCGATATCTGATTATTAAAAAACTGATGCGTGTTCTATCTGGGTAATAATCATGTAGAAAAATCACAGAATCTAATTGCTGCCTATGCCATTGTTCTTGGGTCATGGCGTTTAAGGAACTAATGAGCCTCCTGGTAATTCACAGAGGCCCCATTCCATAGCGAAACCTGACATATGTGTTATATAGCATGTATTAGAAGAAAAGGAAAGACATGAGACATAAGGAGTATGAGGAAATGCTTCCCAAAGTAAGATGGAGGACCGACTAACATAGAGAGTGCATGCTGGGGCTTTCGTGTATGGAGAAGAAATAGGGCAGGAAGTTGCTGTGTGATCAGGGGTCACATGGTCCTTAAGGCGGACCACGAGCCCCATCCACAGCCTGCTTTTTCCTACACGTAACAACAGAACTTGCACAAGCACACACAGCCTGCCACATACAAACGTGGGCGAGGCAGATGCTCTGTAAATGACTTATAAAGGGCCACAGGACTCCCGGCCCAGAGTGACTGAGTGTGAGCCTTCTCTCAGTTCCGCAGCCCGTTTACATTTCCTGAAGTGTCTCCCTTAATACCTCGTCCCTCTTCCTGTTACTGTTTGTCCTCAGTATGGCATATTTAGTCTGGGATACTAGAACCTGGAAACTTCACTTGTTCCTCCCAGAACTCAGATCCTCACCTGTAACATTATTATTGTGTAAGTGGCCTAGAAAGGCATTCAAAGTTAGCTTTTATTCCCCCGCCCCACCTGGCTTCTATACTCCTTTAGAAGGTTTCCACTGGGCAGAGGCACCCTGCCCGTAGCAGTACCCTGGCAATCTTTCTATACCCTGTCCAGGAGCCTTCACACACAAGGGGCTATCATCACCCTCTTCAGGGCTCCCTTGCTTTTTTCCTTCCTCCTATCTGTGCTAACACGTTGCAAAATTGTTCCCAGTCCTACATCTCAAGTCCCAAGCCACTGGGCAGAACACTACACCAGGCAGTTAACTGAATTGTTTGCTCAGGTGGTGAGATGCCACACCAGATGGCTTTATACCCTGATCAAGAGCTCAGGTGAGGCCCCAGGAAAGATTCAAGCTTGCAGACATGACATAGCACACTGGTTGAGGCCTCAAGCTTAACCTCTCCGGCAACTAATATTGCTGACCTCTGAACACAGCCTGTGTAGACTGGTTTTCCCCTCTGCCTCCTCATCACTCCCCGTTGAATGGAGATTAAAGTTCAGTTTTAACTGTTGGCTAGAAGGTTAAGCCAATCGTTCCAGCTGATGGGAGCAGGACAAAGGATGAGAGGATTACACCGCTTCTCCCTTTCCTGCACATAGACAAGCTAGGCTTCCATTGGCCGTCTAGCAGTGTCTGACACTGTGTGCTTCCACAGCAGAGAGGGAACTCAGTCTCATCAATGTATTTTGCAAGCTGACTTCCCCAATAGCGGTGTAATGGAAGCAATCGCTGTGGGGAAGTGGTATTTCAAAAAACTGTACTACAGGTTGTGAGAAAGGAAACCGGTTGTCTTTACTCATTCTAGTGAGTAGGAAAGGCAGATTCAGAATGGCAAATCACTGACAGCCTACAGGTATCTTCCGAAGAATTGTGTCTTAATTAGGATAACTGAAAGTTTCTGGAAGCTGGAACTTGGTTCCTTTCTTGCCCAGAGATGCCACTGTCCACTCTGTGACCTGAACCATGAGTATGGAAATCATTGTAGCCATTGTGGTCTTGTGCTATTCTGACCTTTCTTTCTTCACCAGTCTCCTTCATCCTTCATCCAGCCCACTCACCTGAATTCCAAGAGAGCTTGAAAATCTTTCCAGAGAACCAGAGCTATGAAAATGTGCCTTAGGGTCACACTGGCTGGGGTGGAAGCCAGCTCTTGCCTTCTTGGACAAGGCCATGTCCCGAAAGTGCACTGAAGGGTCCTGTTGGCCAACCCACATCAGCATTGACATGCCACACTTAATCTGACCCAATAGACAGTCTCCAAAGAACCTTTTGCTTTTCCATTTTAAGCGTTAAACACGGTGCTGTTTGGCCACCCCACCACTCCCTTGATTATGCTCTTTATAGAATCCTAAATCCCACTGGCAACGAACAAGGGGTAAAGTTGAGGAGGAAAAGCAATGAGGAAGTGGTAGGTGGTCTCACTTCTCAGCCTCTGCTCTCGTTTTTGCCAAGTGTGATGTCGCACATCTGTAATTCTAGCATTTAAGAAGCTGAAGCAGGATGATCATGGGCTTGATGCTAGTTTGCGCAACATAGTGAGACTCTGTCTTGACAAAAACAAAACAAAACAAACCATAAGCAACGTCCCCCAGTGAATAGGAGCTCCCGTTGTTAAACATTAAGAACGCCAACTTCTGAGTGCGGTCTCATTTACATTGCCTGGATTATTCTTAGTATAATAAAGCAGAATCTTCATTATTGCTCAAAATCTATTGTCTAGGCATATGACATTAGCATATACCTTCTTTCGTATTAGTGAAATGAGACACTTCTTCAGCTTCTGTTATATTATTTAATCTCCTTAGAAAACTATTAAAAGACAGAGAATATCCTTTGGCGTGCTGTGAAAATGATTTAACTCTTTATACTCTCTCTTTCCACTATTAAATAGAAGTTACACTGTCTTCCCTTATCCAGCCCTCTTCTTTAGGGGAGATATAAAATCCCACTAAAAATTGTATCGGTCCACTGATTATCAGTAATGCTTCTCCCACCCCCCAGTTTTGAGGATTGAACCCAGGGCCTCACACAGGTGAAATAAGCATCCTACTATTGACTTTATCCACAGTCCTGTCTGTGTGCCTAGAGAGGAGACCTGTTGCTTCTTCGGTGTAGTCTGTGTGTTTTCTGGAGTTCTGGTTTGTTTTCTCGGTTTAGTCAAAACCCGCATCACTTTTGCTTTCAGCCACCAGCTGTATCAGAAATCACAGTGACATTTTTACATGCCACCCAACCATCCCATCTCACTGCACAGTAAGGGATGAAAATACAGATTTCAAGGGCTGGGTCCATTTTCTCCTTGGACAGTTAGAGTAAGAGAGACTCATTTTTATGTTTTACTCCAAGGGCCACGAACAATAAACACTTCTGTAGAGAGTGTGGATCTGGGACTGTGAAACTTTTAGCCTTTGTTTTGAATAACTAAGACACCACATATGTCCTTGTCTTGTGTCTGATTCAGTGGACCAGGAAGATCTTTTCCCCTAGGACAATGAGCAGCATGGTGAAGGCTGGGCAAGGAGGTCCAGATAAGGGTATTGGCCTTTCCATGACTAACTAGGAAAGTCTAGGCAAATCTCTTCATTTTATCAATATGTGTTTGCTTATCATTAAGATAGAATTGGGTTTAACCTTCATATGTACCATGGTAATTATCACTAGATCGTCTACTGAGGCTTCTCTGAACACAAATAGCAGAGCCCATTGTTTAGTTCCAGGCTGTTGGTTGGTCTTTCAGCTGTGCACAGGGGTCTAGGCACTGGGACAGAGACACAAGGATGTAAGCAGGTGTTAATGAGGACGGAGTGGATTGTTAAAAGCACACTTTAGAAACCAGAGGCAAACTTGACCAATTTTGAAGATTCATCCAAGGCTTATTTGGACCACAGAGGTTGCGTGTATGCATTAAGTAGCCTCAAAGCATTGGTCCTGCTTAGGATTGGACCCCGAACCCTCTTCTCGCCTCACCATGCACACACTATCCCTGGACAATTAGTCCATACTCCTTTTTCTTTTTGTCTTTTCTTTTTATAAATAGTTCACTAATTAGTTTTTGAGACAGGATCTCATTGTGTAGCCCAGGCTGGCCTCAAACTCATGATCTTTCTGTCTCGGCCTCCTGAGAGTAGAGATATGCTACCATGCCTGGTCATACTCATTTTATTTTATTTTTTTGTTCACTCATCTGTGTCCTTTCTTCTGACTTTCAGAAGACAGATGCTGTTTCTTGTCAGCTTTCAGCACAGTTTCTGGTCAGAACGGGCACGGGGTATGTATTTATATGCACGGGGTACGTGTTTATACAGGAGTACCCAACATAAACACATAGCCTGCCTACAAGGGTAGCTTCACCTTTCATAGACCACCTTCTTCTAGCCCCTGTCCCACAGCACCACCAAGGAATGCATTCTTTCAGAGATCTATTGTATGTGTGGGCCACAGCAAACTGCTCACTGGCTCAGGAAGATAAATATTAGACCAGGTATTTTGTTTTCAGTGGCTTCACTTGCCAGTAATATACAGTCATGGAGATAGCATTGCAGTGTGATGTGTGTCCTGCAAGACTATAGTGAATATATGTATTTCTGTGACCCGATTTCTTACACTAAATAATATTTGAGCCAGCTTTTGTCATGATTTTCTTTTATAGGTGAAAATGCCACATAATGCGAGTTAAGGCAACGGGAAACACTATTTCATTGCCCGGCCCCATAATCTATTAAGCCTGAGATATTTTTCAGGGAATTGCCTTAAATCCTTTGGTGGTTTAAAGTAGCTTCAGAAGGATTAGTGGCTTAGAGGTAATTGTTATTGCTAATATTTTATTTGAAATGTCCTGCTCAGCAAAGGTAATGTGACATTTTGCTCAATGGAAATGCTGTCTTTCTAGGAAAAAGGATGAGTCCAAAGGTCAGCGCCCAGGAGGGAGAGGAAGGGAAGGGTTTGTGTGAGACAAAGGACAAGGCCTTGAAGTGAGGGGACCAGGACAAGTCAGCTGAGTTAGAGCCACTTTCATGTAGACCTTAGGGACATAGAATTTTAATTGTATGGGAATTGTGAGATTAATCTCGACAGTTAATCAGCTCTAAAGAGATGTCTAAGTTTTACTTTTAAAACAAAAATTTGGTAAGAAGAGCGAAGAATATTGTGGTCTTCTTTCTGTGTGTGTGTTTCCCCCTTCGGAGGGGAAATATTGGTGTTCTTCAGAGCCCATCTTTGGCTCTCTGCAATGGATCTCAAATGGAGATTGCTTCAGAAATCCCTTGGGAGCAGCTGTTGCAGAAAACAGATTCCCTGGGCTCTACTTCCAAGAACTCTGATTCAGTAGTTCTGAGATATCACCAGAACTCTGTGTTTTAACCAGAGAGTGTCAGGCATTTCTACATGGGGATTTCCTGGACCCGCAGACTCCCATTGTCTAGCTTGTCCATCATACCATGTCTTCCTATCTGTAAGTACCACAAAGGAATCTGACTTACGGATCCCTGTATCAAAATGATAGCCAAAATGTCAATGAGTTGAACACCTAAAAGATACTTCAGTCAGCCTTTTGCAGGCCTTCCCTTCTCCTTGCCCACTGGGTTTCCAGTGGTTGCAGCCTCATCATACTGAGCCCTTTCTCATTTGAACCTCCACAACAGCTCAGTACAGAGTCTCTTGGCATGGGTTCTCAGTCTGCTCTCAGACAGACTGAAGGAGTCAGAAGGACCCTTTCAAAATGTTTGCTTGAGAGCAGTACCCTTTCCATACAGACACATCAGTGACTTCCCATTATCTTCAAAGTTAGGATCCCAATCTGTCCCTTGGCTCCCCTGAGTGACCATTTGCCGGCTTGCCTCACAGTGCTTTCTGGCACTGTGTTTGAGCCACACCTTCTTGACTTCTAGAGAACATTCACACTTGATTCCTGGCAAGGTATGGCATTTAGCTCTGAACCAGTATTTACTCCATTCCTTTCCTTTATCCCAGTGAGCATCTTACATCAGATGACACCTTAAATTCTCTCCTCATAATCTTCTCCCTACCTAACTCCAGTTCCCTTGCAATATACCCTCTGACACAGCGTGTACTGTAGTTACTTTCCTAAATGCTCTATGAATGCCTGTCTTTCTCTCAGCCTGAAGGCCCACAAAAGAGCAGTTAGGTGCTCTTTTGCTCCTAATGGTAGCTGCAGTGTCTCTCCCAGTGCTTATTGCATGGGAGAACTCAATAAATGCTCATTGAATGGATGCCTACAGGCTGAATGAATGAATGTGTATTGTATAGAATTATCTCATTTTAACAGAGATCACAGACAGGAAAATCACAGTAGGACTAGCAGAGACAGAAACTGGGGATGTCTGGCAGCTAAATTGGGTTGCTAAGGTCATTAGCTAGCTAATTAAGGCAGGTAGGACAACATAATTATAACTCTTAAGCCCAACCTTTAAATGTACCCAAACTTTGTACTTAGGTATATAATTTTAAGCTTGAGTTGACTTTTCAGTGATAGATAGTTAAGACATTTTGAAAAATAATAGTGATCCTGATTAATAAATTATTAGATTTCACTCAAATTAAGACTATTTAGAATAATAAATGCTTTTCCGATTAAATAGAGTCTCATATTGTGTCATCTTGCTGGACCACTTCCCTCCACGCTTCCGAACACAACCTACTGTGGAGATCTACAAGGCTCGTGCACACCCCCCAGTTCTCTGCTCAACTTTGACACTCGCTCTGGAGAGAGGTGCTACAAGTGTTCTGAGCTGCTGGCACCTTCTGAATATGCAATCACTGGATGCATTTGTTAACTCGGTTGGCACTTTAGGTAACCCAGACTCTATCACTGGGGTCTGTGATTTGCTTGTTACAACTTTATGGTGTTTTCCTCAAGGGACTCCAGAGAGTTTTTTTAAATGACAATCACAAACTGGAGAGATGAAAGAGATAAATGCAAAAAATATATCCTAAATAAAGGCCCAAGAGAGACTAGGTGAAGAGGGTAACCAAAGGTGCCAGCCATGTCTTCAAAGTAAAAATCACATGCAATGTTAGCTCAGTTATAGCGTATGTTCAAAGCCTGAATGCTTTGGATTCTGATTCTGATACTGCAAGACTCAACCTAAAGGACACAAGTAATTCTTTCAACATGTCTGCAGCACGAAAGAGAATCTTAGTCTGCAAGTACTTGGAGGTCTGGAGAAGTGCCTGGCTTCTTGCCTATCAGCATCCAATGAGACCAGTTCATTTGCAAAGAATGAGGAAAAAGTTGCACCAACATTTGCTGTGTGCATGTGTCGTCACTGCATTAGAGACTTTCACAAAGACTTAAGATGACAAACTGTTCAATCGGTATGTATACACTGAACTGTTCTCTGAAGAATCAGGCAAACACAGGAATAAAGGGAGACTGACACTCAGTATTCAGTAAAAAATGAAAAGAAAGCTTCTCATTGACAACCTCTACTTACATGCCATAGGGCTTCAAGTACTTTTGTGTTCCACTCACAAGAAAAGATCAGACACAGCGCAAATGTTAAAGATTATCTATAATGTGAATACATAGGCCCAAACCACTAGGGAAAAGAAATTTTTAGGAAACAGAGATCACATATAATTTGAAAACCTGAAGAAATGTGGCATCTCCTCAGAGAGATAAAATAAAATATTGTACCTATGAAACAAGAATAGCATGATCCCAAAAAGAAAGCATTGAAAACAAAAAGAATTCCTAAAATGAAAACAGCAACAACAAATGATAGTAGAAATAAAAAACTAATCAGGAGGCTAAGAAATAAAATTAAGTCTCCTAGAGATACTTGTAAAAATAAATATGAGGAAGGCAGGAGATATGTGCCAAGACCAGATAAACAATTTAAGTAGACCTATAACCCCTAAGTAAATAGAACCAGTAATTAAAAGTCTCCCAAACAAAACAAATATACAAACAAAGCCTAGGGGAAGATGGTTTCAGCACAGAATTCTACCATAATTCAAAGAAGAACTAATACCAATACTCTTCAAATTGATCTGCATAATAGAAACAGAAGGAATAGGGCCAAATTCTTTTTATGAGGCCACAGTTACCTGGTGTGGGAAGTCCTTCTGTATATTTGTTACTTTCATTGATTAATGAATTTAAAAACTGCTTTGGCCTGTGATAGGGCAGAATAGAACTAGGCAGGAAAACTAAACTGAATGCTGGGAGAAAGTAGGTGGAGTCAATGATAAGCCATGTAGCTGCCACCAGAGACAGACTCGCCAGAACCTTGCTAGTAAACCACAGCTACTTGGTGATACACAAATTATTAGAAATGGGTTAATTTAAGATATGAGTTAGCCAGAAATATGCTTAAGCTATTGGCCAAACAGTATCGCAAACAATATAGTTTCTGTGTAATTAATTCAGATCTAAGTGGCTGGGAACAAACGGCCTCCCACAACAAATTGGCACACCAACATGGGGCTGACTAAATCCACATAAAACCCGAGAAAGCTTGGAAAGGAATCCTAGACACAAAAGGACAGAGTTATGCATGGCTCTTTGGTAGCAGTATTTTCTCAGGTAGGCTCTGTTTGCTAGAAGCAAGCAGAAGCATGGTTCCTCTAAGAGAGGTCTTTCTGATTTAGCAGTAGCAGAAAAAAAACAAAAACAAAGCTACATGGTTTCAAAATGGTGGCATGAACTCTGGCTCTTTCAGGAGACCAAGCCTTTAAATGGGGTTTGTGAGCAGCATGTTACAAACTACTTAATAGTGTAACATAGACCTGCTGCATACTTGGAACTGGAGCAGTGTACATGGCTCTCAAAGGTGGTAAACATGCCTTCACCATGTTGGACTGGGTGGAGCCAAAAGGCAAAGCAACCTTAGTCCTTGCACACATGCTTAGCATTTAAAAAATGATGCTCTTGGTCAAAAACTAATTGCAAATATGTAATAAAGACAGATTCAGACCAATCTCCCTTATGAACATTGATGTAAAAATACTGAATAAAATACTGGCAAATGGAATACAAGAGCACATCAAAAAAATTATCCACATGATCAAGTAGGCTTCATCCAAGAGGTACAGGAATAGTTCAACATATGAAAAATGTGTCACTGTAATCCACCATATAAACAAACTGAAAGAAAAAAATCACATGATAATCTCATTAAATGCTGAAAAAGCCTTTGACAAAAATCCAACACCCTTTCATAATAAATATTCTGGAGATATAAGGGATACAAGAAACATACCTAAACATAATAAAGGAAATATACAGAAAGCCAACAGTCAACATCAAATTAAGTGGAAAAAATTCTAAGCAATTCCATTAAAATCAGGGACAAGACAAGGCTGTTCACTCTTTCCATATCTATTCAATATAGTACTCAAAGTTCTAGCTAGAGCAATAAGGCAACAAAAGGAGATAAAAAGGATACAAATTGAAAAAGAAGAAGTCAAGCTTTCACTATTTGCAGATTATATGATAATATACATAAGTGACACCAAAAGTTCTAGTAGGGAACTCCTAGAGCTGATAAATACCTTCAGTAATGCGGCTGGATATAAGATTAACTCAAATAAATCAGTAGCCCTTCTATATACAAATGATAAATGGGTAGAGAAAGAAATCAGAGAAATGACACTCTTTACAATAGCCACAAATAATACAAAATGTCTTGGGATAACTCTAACCAAACAACTGAAAGACCTCTATGAAAAGAGTTTTAAGTCTTTGAAGAAAGAAATTGGGGAAGAGACCAGAAAATGGAAAGATCTCCCATGCTCATGATCAGTAGGATTAGTAAAAATGGCAAACTTACCAAAAGCAGTCTACAGATTCAATGCAATCTTTATCAAAATTCTAACAATCCTTCACAGATCTCAAAAGAACAATACTCAATTTCATATGGAAAAACAAAAAAATCTAGGACAGTTAAAACAATTCTGTACAATAAGGGAACTTCCAGAGGCATCACCATCCCTGACTGGTGTAGGAGGGTCTTCTTTCTATGTGTTACTTTCATTGGTTAAATAAAGAAGCTGCCTTGGCCTTTTGATA
>LOJH01007541.1:13155-26362 GCA_001685095.1 Ellobius talpinus
AGAGGCAGGCGGATCTCTGTGAGTTTGAGGCCAGCCTGGTCTACAGAATGAGTTTTAGAATAGCCACAGCTACATAGTGAGATCATGTCTCCAAGAAAAAAAGAAAGTAAAATAAGATTTTTTTTCCACCTTAAAAAAATCCGTTCATCCAAGCCTGGGGGTTTAGGATAGTCAGGATGTTTAAGCCAGCCCACCACCCCAGGCTTTGTGACCTGCTCTGGGGCCTTTACAGGCACTGGGAGGTTCTGCCTTTCTCAATCTCCACTTCAAGCCCAAACCCACTTTTCAACTTTGAGCATCAGGAGTTCATTTGACTGTCTTAGACTCTTTGTGCACCAAATGCTCTGCCTACTCTCTTAGTGCTACTCTCTGCTGTGTCCCTGAAACAATGTGGAGCCTCTGAGGCCCGTGGACTGTCCTCCCTCGGGCTCTTTGTTGAATCCATCCTTTCATCTCCTGCCAGCCTCTAGTCTCAGACGACCCTCATCCTCTGCAGCAGGCTACAGGTTCTACTTGAAGACCTGGAGTCTGACAGGACCTCCCCAGACTGGTGTTCTGTCTGTCCCCAGGATGTGGCCCCCATGCCCGTGGGAGCAGCCAAATCCCCATATGCCCACTTCTTTTCCCTTCCAAACACCCCCCCAACTGTCCCCACTACTATTCCTCCTGCAGACGCCCCTGCTCTGAGTATTCTCCCCCACCCACGCTGGTACTGTCTCACTAGCCCCCATTGCAGCCATTAATTGAGTTTATTAAATTTGTGTTGTTTACTTTTCAACCATGCAACCTTGCACACCAAAGGCTGTGAGAAGTCTCTGGGTTTGAAGCCTGCTACTGTTAAAATACGGCTGTGGAAGTTTTAACAGCCGCAAAACCCATGCAGCTGTGTCTATGAGACCCCCCCATTCTGGTGGCTCCCACTGCTGGGGAGCACATACTGGAATGATTGTTGAACATGGGAAAGCTCAGCTAACCATTTCTTAACATGCAGTCTGGCAAAGGGCAATATGAGAGTCCTTTAAAGGATTTCTATTATTATTTTCCATTTTAAAAAAATCCTTGCATTTCTGGGTGCTTTTCATTTGTTTAAGTACTTATGCCTATTATTTATCCTCAGCCCTTTGACGTAGGTAGTGAAGGAATTACCTCTAATAGCAAAAAAACCCATAAAAGTGTTGGTAGGAAAATTAGCATAACCCTGTTTCTCTAAGCCTGTTGTCTTTTTCTCGTGCCTTGATTTCTGCTGCTCTGGGCAATTCTCTGTGCATTCTGCTCAGATGACTTTCTTGCTTACCATAGTGTGATTTCAGGCCAGTGTTCTTCCTGCCATCTCCGTTCCATGCTCCACAGCTGTTGTCCCATCTGCCCTGAGTGTTCTTCCTCAGCATATGACCCCTCTTCCCTGCTCATTAGCCTCCCAAGCTTCTCTTTCAATGAAAAGTCACAGCTAACCTGAGAAGGAAACTCAGGAAAACTCAGCCAAGGCCTGCTTCTTTCTACAAACAGGGAGTTTTACTGGATTACCCTCCGTTTGATCATGCAGGGTCAGGAAGGAGACAGATGCTTAGCCTTGCCCGTCCTCCTGTTATGGACTCACCTGAGATAGATGGTGATGCTTAGATAGAATGTTAGCGGGCTTGCAGAGAGGGGCTACCTCTGCAGAGTCAACAGGAATCAAGGGTTGACCCTGGCCCCTCAGCAGGTCTCCCATGTGACTGACTCGGAACAGCATAGAGGACATTGCTGAGGGGGCAGGTCACACCCCGTAATTGCTTTCTCCTTCCCTGTGAAAGTGAAGATGTGCCTGAGGAGGATATGGTGTCTGTATCAGTGCTGTGTTTGCTGCTCCTCTTGAGGTCTCACAGACTCCATGGTAGGGGCCTGGGTTTCAGACAGCCGTGCCAGGAAGATGGACATGAGCAGAGGTCAGCTTCAGGGTTGTGCTTTGTCGTGGCCCGCTTGGGAGGGGCAGGTTACTTGACTGTGTGCCACCACTCCAGACTACCCCCGCTTTTCATAGGACGCATGGACTAACTCTGGTCTGAGGCTTCTGTATTCCTGGACACTGTAAAGCCCTGTCCAGCAGCCTATCCCCATCCTCACTCACCTGAAGCTGCCCTCATCCATTTGTTTTTATTTTGCCTTATTTACTTAGGGGCTAGAGAGATAACTCCATAGTTGAGAGCACTTGCTACTCTTCAGTGGACCCAGTTCAGTTCCCAGCACCTATGTCAGCTGGCTCACAGTAGTTCATGACTCCAGTTCCGGGAAGAGTGCCTGCATTCCTGTACACATACCTACACATAATAAAAAGTAGTAAATCTTTAAAAAGTAAATTTATTTTATGTGTATGGGTGTTTCCCTTCATGTGGTACTTGTGGAAGCCAGGATATCAGAAATCCCCTAGGAGTTACATACAGTTGTGAGCCACAGCTGTAAGTGTGAGTAATTAAACCCAAGTCCTCTGAGAGAGTAGCCAGTGCTCTAATCACTTGGTCCTCTCTCTGGCCCTTTTTTCCCTGTTAAAACATGTTTCCCTGCCTCTGAGCTCTGGTGGTGCAGGGGTCTGTTCCTCGGTTAGTGGATAGGCAGTGTGCAGGTCTGTGTTGGTGGAGACATGTGCACAATGTAAAAAATTGTTGCATTTCCTAAAGCCGAGGTGGGGCTTTTATGGCCTGGTTTGCTTTAAGCCTCCCCACAGAGTCTAGAAGTTCTAGGTCACAGCATTATTTCTCCCAAAGATTTGGTTAGGTGCCTGGGGTTTTCACATAAGCCTGTGTCATCAGCAGACATAGGGCAGGTTGAAGCATATGTTAATGTTTATCACAGGTATCAGTTCCGTGTCAAGTGCTGTCTGTGCCCAGGTTCAGGGTGGTACCGTGTATGTTTGAGGCCGATGTGAGTCCTGGACCTTTTGGCCAAAGAACCAGATTAGACTGCTTGCTGAAGGCTGATGTGTGGTGGGAATAAATTTGCATTGTACCCCAGTATTAAGTACAACAGAGTTGTGGGCGGAGAGATTGTCCCTGCTTCTCTGTGTCAGACCAGAGTAAGAATAGGGATTATTAAACAAGTCAGTGGGTAATGTGTGAAGGCAAGCAGTCAGGAGGATGTGACTGTAGGCCCAAGAAGGCTAGAGAAAAGGCTAGAAAAGGGGTGCCCAAAGCTCATAGAAAGAACCAGCCTTGCCATGGAATACCTTATACACTGTAACGATTTTGTCATAAGTAAAACACTGAATAGCCAGTGGCCAGGAAGGAAGTATAGGTGGGGGCGACCACACTAAGAGAATTCTGGGAAAAGGAAAGGCAGAGAATCAGTCATCAGTCAGACGCAGAAGAAGCAAGATGCCTTACTGAGAAAAGATACCAAGCCATGTAGCTAAACAGACAAGAATTATGGGTTAATTTAAGTTGTAAAAGCTAATTAATAATAAGCCTAAGTAACTGGGTGGTGGTGGTGCACACCTTTAATCCCAGCACTTGGGAGGCAGAGGCAGGTGGATCTCAGTTCAAGGCCAGCCTGGTCTACAAAGTAAACTCCAGGACAGCCAGGACTGATACAAAGAGAAACCCTGTCTCGAAAAACCAAAATAATAATAATCATAATAATAGGCCTGAGCTATTAGGCCAAACAGTTTATAATTAAGCTCTGTGTGTTTCTTTGGGACTGAATGACTACAGAACCGGGCGGGACAGAAACTTCCTACACAGCCTCATCCCCATTGTAGACCTGAGATGATGAATTAACATTGTTCTGTGCCACTGTGTTTGAGTGCCTTGTTTCAAGAGCAATAAGTGGCAAACAAGCAGGCCCTGAAACAAGGGGAACTAGCCCTAAGGGCTGAGAGAGTTGGCCAGATGTAGGGTCACCTGCAGGAAGGACATGCAGGTCGACTTTTATTAGAAACAGCCTTTGGATCACTTAGGTTTGAATTAAGGTAAAAGTGCCAAACCCAAAATTTAGAACAAGGCCCACTGATGCTGTATGGGGATAAATTTGAGAAAACTTGTAGGTAGGGACAATTCCAGCACCTATTCCCTTAAGAGGAGATGGCAACATGTGACTAATTCTGTGGGGCTTTGTGCAGTGGAGCCATTATAAATGTTTGGGGACATAATCCTAATCGTTTGGGTGGATGACCAGCATTTTTAGCTGGTTTAGTGAGCCCTGGTTTTGACCCAATATGGTAACTCGTGAATTCTCAGGAATCTGGAAATATTTAGTCCACATGTGATTCAGGGACCCTAAGACTAGACCTGTCATGTCAGCTTTTAGTCAGGACGGAAACTGAGACTAGTCCAGCGTTGAAAGCAGGTTTTAAACACACATTTTCTAGAGACAGGGTATCTCTGTGTAGTTCTGTCTGTCCTGGAACTCACTCTAGACCAGGCTGGCCTTGAACTCAGAATCCACCTGCCTTTTCCTCCCAAGTGCTAGGATTAAAGATAGTCTTGTTGTGTGTCCCAGGCACCCACCCTGTGCTGTCAACAGACTTCTGGCTGCCACAGCCGCCAAGTGCTAAGACCACAAATGCATGCCACCATGTCCCGCTCATGTTGTCGGGCATTGGGTTTTTGTTTAAGATTTAATTTGTGTAAACAATAATTTTAAAATGACGGGCAATGGTGGCACTCACCTTTAATCCCAGCACTAGGGAGGCAGAGACAGGCGGGTCTCTGTGAGTTCAAGGCCAGCCAGGTCTACTACAGAGCTAGTTCCAGGACAGCTAGGGCTGTTAACAACACAGAGAAACCCTGTCTCAAAAAATTTAAAAAAAAAAGAAAAGAAAGAAAGAAAAGAAAAATAATAAAAAAGGAGATACAGCTCAGAGGATAACAAAGCTACTTTGGGTGCATCCTGGAGATCAGAGCCCCAGGAGGGTTGTCTCCAGAATGTCCCTTGCTTCTGTGTTCCTGCTGTATTTGGCATGATGTGATTACTGTATGATGGGATCCCACTGTATCTGGTACAGTGTGATTGTTTCCTGGGAAAATCTCACTTCTCACTTGGCAGTTTAATTGCAGATCATAATGAAGATGCCTTTTATAAAAACAGTAATGATTAGTTAGATCTATGAATTAATTGAACTTTGAGTTTATCTAAGATACAGGTGGTTAAGACAATAAAGATGATTAGGGACATGATTTAGGTTATTCTCCAGTTGCTCCAATAAAAGATACAAAGAAGACAATATAGGCTAACCCTTTGTTAGACATGAGACCTACAGAAGACGAAAACAGTAACAAGGAAGTTTCATGCACTGTAGACCCATGAATTCTGCCTGTGGAGAAACAGGCTGATGATCAGAGAAAACAATTCCGTCCCTACAGCCAGGGTTCAGCCTGAGCCCCTCTGTCATGGAGCTTACAGAATTAGTCACAGGCCCTGGTGTGCACCTCGAAAAAACGAAGTTGTGAAAGGAGAGTAAATGACCCTGTTGTGTAAAGGAAAATAGATGGCGGACTGACCATTGTTGAATGTTTCTCTAGAGTAGAAAATAGAAATCTGTTGCACTGAGACTGCAGGCAACTGCCTGCCAGGACAAAAGGAGCTGGCTGGACTATACTCAGCTTGCTTAAAACTTTGTTAATCAGATATAAAAGAATCGTTGCTTTGGGGTGAAGAACATGTAACTTGTGTTCTTACTGTGATTTCTTCTTACGTAAAGTTTTTAATTTCTTTTTGAAAAATATGTGGCTTATGGCTATGAAGTAATCTTTTCATGCATAGAAATCTTTGTATTAGGAGGTATAAAAGGGATCAGAGAAATAGAGAGGAGGAGAGATGTAAAGGAAAACATCGGAAAAGAAGGATAAAGAGAATTAGGAGAATGTTCAAGGGGAAACAACTGGCGAGACAAATAGGGCAGAAGAACAGAACAAAGAGAAAAAGAACAACCAACAGGCACTCAGAAGTCTCCTGTGTGTGCGCAGCTCTGCTGACACTACACCTCCTTTGCAGTTTCTCTGAGCTTCTGAAAGCTGGTCTGCACAGCAGCACCACAGATGCTGTGTGCTTTAAAGAAATGGGGAATGAATCAAGATGCCTCCCTCTCCGGTCCACACGGCACTGCTCTGTGCTGTCAGTCGCCAAGGACCCCAACTGCTGAACCCAGCACAGCTTGTCTAGGAGGACCCTGCTTCTGGGCCCTGCCCTTGCACATTTCCCTGATGCTCATTTCATTGTAGTCAGGAAAAATGCAAGGGCTGTTTGGAGTCTGGCTTGTCCCACATGTGGTGGGGCTGTCGCTCATTTCATTGTAGTCAGGAAAAATGCAAGGGCTGTTTGGAGTCTGGCTTGTCCCACATATGGTGGGGCTGTCACTGGGACCTGGTGCTAAGGTCATTTTTCCCATTTGTGTTCCTCTCAGATCGACTCATGGTGCAAAGAAAACAGCTATGTGATCGCCGGCTATTATCAAGCTAATGAACGTGTGAAGGATGCCAGGTACGGGTTGCACACCTGTGGATGGTGGGGTTGGAAGCCACAGAGCCATCCCTGAGGTGCTTTTGACACACACACACACACACACACACGGCTTAAGTTTCAAAGCTTGTGTAAGCCCCCACTCGCTGCTTTATCAGGTGTGCAGGCAACTGGCCAGATAAGTAGCTAGGAATTCATCCATGGATCCTCTGTCATGCAGGGAGGGAACTTAAAGAGGGGGAGCAGCTGCCAACCCTGCTTGTGTCCACCAGCCTGTTGCCTCTCCAAAACAGGAGGCTGTGGAGTGGAAGGCAAAGTAGCTCTCTTGTGTAAGTAAAGTGGTTTGGGATTTGGAACTGTTTGAATGGGACCTTTGGTAAAAGTGTGGTCTTTGGCACCTTAATTGGCTCCAGGTTCCTGCACCAAAGATGCCACCACCTCAGCTCTCTTGAACAATATAAGTTAACTGTCTGCTGTCTGCTTCATACTGGGTCCCAAGAGCCTAGCAAAGGACACCTTCAGTCAGGGCAGCTTAAGGAACTCATAGACAGGCTACTCCTAAAGAGTGGGCCATAGATAGAACTCAGGACCTGTGTGCAGGGACCAAACAGGTGACAGCAGCCTCCATCCCTCAGCCCTCCAGGGCCATCGAGGAAGAGCTGATAAAGAACGCCACTTCCAGAGGAGCAACATCCTTTGGCCACAAAGACATGGCCAGCAGCCAGCCTGATAGGTCCCACATCAGGGAAGGGAGGCCCAGCTTAGTCAGTACTGATGCCCCTCTTCC
Organism: Ellobius talpinus; assembly: GCA_001685095.1. Taxonomy (NCBI): domain Eukaryota; kingdom Metazoa; phylum Chordata; class Mammalia; order Rodentia; family Cricetidae; genus Ellobius; species Ellobius talpinus. The sequence goes on from LOJH01007541.1 coordinate 20,372, forward strand.
ATGTCCTCTGCTGTCCTCCAGAGGCTGCCTTTGGCTGCAGCCATCTAGAAGCCAGGGGCAGCTGGAAAATACCCACACAGTAAGTACTGGGGTTTTCTTGTGTGGTCGGATGGAGCCAACAGACCCCAGTGTGCTTATGCAGTATGGATGATGGGGTGGCCCCCGGGCTTTTCTAGAAATAAAACAGTGGGTTGGAAAACCCCCACAATGGTCACTGATGAGGCTTAGGAGTATCCAAGAAATATGCCCATCTTATCCTTCCTTGGAGGCCTACATCCAGACAGGGATTCTTATTAAGTAAGTTGATGGCCAGCTAGATGTTGGGCTCATTGAGTACATCAAGGCACCTTCTGGGACCACACAGAACCTGTAGAAGCCCTGTGCTCAGGTCCCGTTTCTTCTGCCACCTCTTGTTCTCTGTGCATTCTGGCCCTTATTCTTCCTCTGGGTGGGTGACAAGTACTGTCCAGCCTGTTACAAAAGCTGCTCTGGAGAAGGCTGTGCATGCCACACAGCTAGCTCTGTGCAAAACCAGGTGGGCCCTTCAGTCTACCTGTGAGGACCCTGAAGGAAAGCGGCTACAGCAGCTAAAGTTCAGACCTACCCAGAAGCGTGGCTAGAGAAGCTTTGTCAACATGAGATATGAGTGTCATTCATTGGTCAAACTGGGATGGCATCAAATTGAAAGCTCACGGCATAGAGAAGATGTGAAATAACTTAGAGTCCTAAAAGTGGCTTGGTTTAAAAAGAGGATTTGGTTACCAGGGCCCTGAAGCTACTTGAGTAGCAGGCATGTAGAGACTCAAGCTCATATAGTCCACAGCCCAGTGGGTCATCAGCCTGCCCTAGGCAGCACTCCATTAAGTCACAGAAGAAGGAATAAGTCCCATCCTTTTAGGAGATGCCCTCAGGGTCCCCTCTCCAAGGACTTGCTGGAGGAGTAAGGCCCACTCTGGCAATTGTGCCACATGGTCCCAGTGGCATTCATAGCCCCCAAGTCATCTCAGTGAGCCAGCACTCAGTCAGTTGGCTCCATTGTTGCTTGTCAGTTGAGGTGTTGGTGAACTATACTGACAGAGGGACTTATTTGATGACTCGGTGTCAGTGTGTATGGTAGAGCTCATGGGTCCTTCTCTACAGCCCAAACCAGGTGGCAGAGAAGGTGGCCTCCAGGATCGCTGAGGGCTTCAGTGACACTGCACTCATCATGGTGAGTCTCATTCTTGCTGCTGCTTAAGCTTCCCTCCCGTCCCAGCTCCGGGCTTCAAGTGTTCCATCACTATAGTGGGCTGGGTACTACTGCGGGCACAGCACTGAGGTGGCAGGGACCACTGGGAAAAGCCAGTGTATCCTAGGAAGTCGGGGAATAGCCTATGTAGTCTTAAGAGTGAGGACTGGGCGGTGGTGGTGCACGCCTTTAATCCCAGCACTCAGGTGGATCTCTGTGAGTTCGAGGCCAGCCTGGTGTACAAGAGCTAGTTCCAGGACAGCCAGGGCTGTTACACAGAGAAACCCTGTCTGGGGGGAGGGGAGGGGTCTGGCTGTTGGAAAGGTAGGGAAGTGCCTCACACTCACTCTGCTACACAGAGTTCCCTTGGGGTGAGCCTGTCTGTGCTGTTGGTGCTGCTTGCATAGAAGCCCAGGAAGGCATTGCTCTTCTCAGCCCTATCCTCATGCTTGTCACGACCTCATCTTCTCAGGTGGACAATGCCAAGTTCACAATGGACTGCGCAGCACCTACAATCCATGTCTACGAGCACCATGAGAACAGGTGGCGATGCAGAGACCCACACCAGTGAGTGCAGTGCCCTCCTGCATGGCCTAGGCTATAGGGCTTCTATGGAACACAGGGTCTGGGTGGTACTTGCTGGTCTCCACACGGACCCATGGCACCACGCTCCTCCTGTGTTGGGTTTGATTTCTGATGACATGGATTCTTCAGCCATGTCCCTCTAGGTTCTTCAGTGCCCTGTTTGGAGGGGACCTGTCCATTAACAAATGTCTTGGGTCCATCCTTATGTGTTTCCCAGCAGCTGCTCTGTCCTTAGCAGCCTGTGTGGTCTTGGGGTGGGTATGAGACTGACTCTGCTGTCTGCCCTGCAGCGACTACTGTGAGGATTGGCCGGAGGCACAGAGGATCTTAGCATCGCTCCTGGACAGCCGCTCCTATGAAACACTCGTGGATTTTGATAACCACCTGGATGACATTCGGAATGACTGGACAAACCCTGAGATCAACAAAGCAGTTCTGCACCTGTGCTAGACGAGGGCCACCGCAACTGGACACTGCACTACAGAGAAGAGGAAAACCTATTTTTAAATTTCGAGTAATAGTGGACTAAGTCTGTGGTGTGTGCCTTGGAAGGGGAGTCCAATCGGCATCCTTCAGGGCAGAGTTGTGGAGAAGTGTAGGCCTGTCTAGGCTTTGGGTTCTTTGTTCTGTGCTGCACAGTCCTGCCCATCAGAGCGCTTTCTGCTTGTACCAGGTTGTTCCCATTAAACAGTTCTAGCCTTTTATAATCTAGAAAGGGTGCATTTCAGTCTTTACTCTGGTGAGTGTGTAAGTCATCAGGCAGCCTCGTGGACTGTTGGAGCATCACCTGATCAGCCAAGTTGGTGTCAAGTCTGGGAGCTGTGGGCTCCACAAAGCTGCACAGGGGAAAGAGCCAGCACCGCTGCCTGAGAAACCTCACTGTTCAATGAACACAGCACATTGGTAATGAGAACAGAGATCCCATGAGGAAAGGAAGCTGAGCCCATGAACATTCCCAAAACCAGCTGCTCTGGGTCTTCAGAGTGAGACCTGCTTTGTATTTAAAATAAACAAAAAACAAACATACAAAAAGAAAAAAAAAACCTTAGTGTTCGGTGTCTCTGGGATGTCCCAAGCAATGTGCTTGTTAGCTTGGATCATTTGACCAAGTGTTCTGACCATCTTAGGAAATAGTAAGAAAACTTTTGGTGCATTGTGTGTTGTCCTTTGGACTGTTTTACACAGAGAAATAGTGCCTTTCCTTAGGCTTCATGAGGCTGGTGGCAAGGGTTGGTGGCAGCATTCTCCCCCTCATTCCAGCACCTCTTGCCTTTAACTGTTTTGTTTTGCTCTTGATTTTGTTTGTTGGCTGGGAGAAGTGTTTAGTTTCGGTTGACTGAGAATATACCTTTGCCGTCCTGATTGACTTGGTGTTGGCTATGCACACGGAGGAGCCTGGCCTTGAACGTGCAGTGATCCTTCTGCCTTTGCTTCTCAGTTACTGAGATCAGCACCCCTCCCGGCTCTCCTTAACCTTTCAAACTGACCTTGTCAGTTCCTGAACTAAGGAGGGTGTGAGACACCAGTCCCCATCCTTCCTCACCCTCATTCAGAGGGCTTTGCAGGCTCCTCTGTATCCCAGGACAGCCGTCGGCATGTGCTCTCCCTTCCACCCCCCTCCAACCCCTGCCTTGCTTATTTTTGAGATGGGAGTTTTTGAGCTAGAGACAGAGTTGGGCAGCAGCTCACAGTTCTTCTGTCCAAGCAAGGTATGGTGCCCATGCCTGTGTCCTAGCACAGAAGGGGAGGATTACAAGTTTGAGTCCAATTCTTCATAATGAGTTTCAGGCCAACTTAGACTAGAGTGAGAACACGTTCTGAAAACGAAATCTGAGTGTGGCAGGTCACCTACATACCTTGTCTTCAGGGACAACTCCTTTAGTGCTGTGGCTGGCAAACAATTCTATACAACTCCCACATCAAAGAACAGGAACCTGAGGCAGGAGCTGAAGCAGAAGCCATGGAGGCACTTAATAGGCTCGTTCTCTGAGGTTTGTTCAACCTGCTTTCTTACATGATTCAGGACCATATGCCTGAGAGTAACACCACTCAGTGGGCCCTTCTACGTCAATCATTAATCAAGAAAATAACCCAAGACTTGTCTACAATCTAATAGTAGCAATTCCTTAATTGAGGAAGGAGGTGACTAGACTATATCAAGTTGACAAAACTAACCTGCAGTGTATTTGTCAGGGTTCTCTAGAGAAACAATTGATGGGAGTGTTTCTTCTATGAATAATATATTTATGTAAAAAGGGATTATTAGAGTCACAGGTAATGATCCAACTGTTCCAATAATATCTGGCAACCAGTGGATAATTCAAGAATCCAGTGTTCAGTCCACAAGACTGGATGTCTCAGCTGGTATACACTGAAATCACAAAGAAGTAGGCTCTAATGCCATTGAAAGAATGAACTTGCCAGTGTGGGCAAGAGTAAGCAGGCAACAAACAAAAGCTGCCTTCCATGCTCTTTATATAGGCTGCCACCAGAAGGTGTGGCCTGGATTTAAGGTAGATCTTGCTACCTTAAATGATAAATCAAGGAAAATCCTCACAGATGTACCCAGCAGCTTGGGGTTCAATTAATTCCAGATGTAATCAAGTTGATGACCAAGAATGGCCATCACAAGCAGACAGTTGTCCCTTGTCAACTTGACACAAACAGCACTATTAAACCATAACCCTTCTGTCTTGTTTATCCCCAAGTTGCTTTGGTCAGTTGTAGCACAGCAATGGAAACTAAGCTAGGACATCATTAACAAGTATAGTAAAAACTATCAATATAAAATTTTCTTAAACATTCCAGAAAACCAGAAAGGATTTTGAAGGTCTTACTATAAGGCAATGATGAAAAGGTGGGCCTGTATCAGTTTAATTTTTTTAATGAGTTTTCCCCTTAATTTTGTCTGCTGGTTTTTCCTGAGACAGGGTTTCATTGTGCATCCTTGACTGGTCTGGCACTTACTGTGTAGACCAGGCTGACCTCATCCTCAAAGATCCACCGGCCTCTGCCTCCTGGGTCTTAAAGGAATTTTTCACTTCTACAATTGCCTTTAAGGATTAAGGATACTGGCAGGCAGTGGTGGAACAAACCTTTATTACCAGCACTGGGAAAGCAAAGGCATGTGGGTCTATGTGAGTTTAAGGCCAGCCTGGTCTACAGAGTGAGACCCAAGACAGCCAAGGCTACAAAGAAAAACCCTGTCTCCCCCCCCAAAAAAAATGCCGGGCAGTGGTGGCGCATGCCTTTAATCCCAGCAGAGGCAGGCAGATCTCTGTGAGTTCAAGGCCAGCCTGGTCTACCAGAGCTAGTTCCAGGACAGGCACCAAAGCCTGTCTCAAAAAGAAAAAAAAATTAAAACCATGTCTAGGAGTTCTAGGCCAGCTTGATATACATAGATCCAAGACAGCCAGGGCTATGTAGAGAGACCCTGTCTCCAAAATAGAAAAGTTAAGGATACTATCCAGGCATGGTGGCATACACCCAAAATCCTGACACTCAGGCTGAGAAAACTGCCACAAGTTGAGGCCAGCCTGGTCTATATTGTGAATTCCAAGACAACCTGAATCTAGAATGAAGACTCAAAAAAAAAAAACAGGAAATAATACTAAAGGACGCTAATATGGAAAAACAGACAACAGCCTCATCGGAAACTGCAGCTGAGGAAAAGCTGACTGCTAATTTAGGGGTGTGGGAGTGTTTGCCTAAACAATGTGTGTCCAGTGCCCGAGCAATAGAAAGCAGTTTGGAAATCCTGGGGAAGTCTGTAAGGCCAGCAAAATGGTTCAGCAGATAAATGCACCACCCTTCAAGCCTGGCAGTCTGTGTTCTGTGCCTGGGACCCACATGTTAGAAAGAGATAGGTTGTCCTCTGACCTCCACACGTGCACATAATTGATAAATGTTATTTTTAAAGCCTTTGTGTAATTGGCATCATTTATTCTAGGAGCTTATTTTTCTGATGTCTGGAGAAACTTATTTCTGCATGATATTTTCCACTTCGTGCTTACTTCTGTCGCTTGTCTTTCTGAAACGCCTGCTTTGGGCAGGATCTGTATCTCAGCTTTGGCAGAAAGCTCAGTGGAGTGTTTGCTGTCCTGCCAGCTCACAGATGAGAGCATGGAAGGGGTGTGTGTGTGTGTGTGTGTGTGTGTGTGTGTGTGTGTGTGTGTGTG
>LOJH01007542.1:8006-26362 GCA_001685095.1 Ellobius talpinus
CTTTGGAAGAGCAGGCAGTGCTCTTAACCTCTGAGCCATCTCTCCAGCCCCAGAGAATATATTCTTAACTGCTGAGCCGTGTTTCCCACCCCAAGACTGACACCCATACAACCAAAGACAGGAGAACAAGAGGAGAGGGTGTCAAATTTATTTAATCAAAGTCTTATATGACATAAAAGCCTTTGGGGAAGAAAAAAAAAGACCCAGAGACCTAGGAAAAGCTATCAGTTTTTCTGCTTAGCTTCGGTGAAGAACAGACAGGTGTGTGGATTGTTATGGAGTCGGAGCACATGATTTTATATACTCGCAAGCTTGGGATGAGGGATCAGCATCCCTTCCCCCCTCCGTGGCAAGAAGGGGACTGTCCTGATCGTGTACTCCCAGCCACAGCTGCTCTGAGCTCATGGGTGTGGCGATCCTTTCATATCAAGAGGGCTCTTTGGGTCACATCCGCCCTGCCCTCTTACAATCTTCCCGCCCCTCCTCTGCACTCTTCCCTGAGTCTCGAAGGGAGAGAATGCAATATGGATGCCCCTCTTACAGTTGAGCACGCGGCACTGCTCTCTGAGTGTTGACCAGCTGTGAGTTTGTTTCTGTTGGTCCCATCTGAGAGCTGCACTAATCAGGGGGATGAGAGAGAGAAATTTAATTAGTGGTTTGACACTATGTCTATTCAGCAAAATAATAATGGTAAGTTCACCCTTGAACTTATAACCAACTATGGATTCTTGTCCAGATTTATGATACTAGGCATGGATTTCCTCCTATGGAGCAGGCCTTACCTCTGATCAGAAAGCATTTGTTTCCCCCATAACATCGGTGTCACTATGGGACCTACGGCCACATCTTGGCATACTGGTCATTATTATATGGAGTTCCCAGCTGGGTAAACCTGCCGTTGACTTTACTCCCCCAGGAAACCTGCATTGTGCTTTCTGTTAGGAGGCTCCTTGGTCAGTACCAACTTGATTTGTCTGTATGATATAGCCAACTATGTGATATCTTTAGCAGTAGAGTCTTGCCATCCAGTTCTGATAGGCAACACCCTGTAATGGTTTGGGGTCTCTGAGGCACCCTGGACTAACAAGTCTAAGGAGGGGATCCCACACCTGGTACCAGGCTTTTTATTGGGCAAATATGGCTTCTGGGAGGAGCATTATTCCCTGTGCAGGGTAGCTCCAATTAGGCTCTTTCACGCTAATAAACATACGCACATAGCTAGGAATCTTATAAAATAGTAGGTTTTCATAGTTTTTTTCAAGCATCCCTAATGTTAGTTATTCTTCCCCCACCCTGTTCTCCTCCCTACCCTGCCCTTCCTCCCCCAACTCAATGCTCCTTTTGAGCATTCCCGTTCCCTCTCTTGGATCACCTGTGTTCTACTGTCCCCTCCCTGAAGAGGTTTGTAAAGAAGTTAGGGCAATAAAACCAAGAGGATGCTTGGGCTCTTTGCCACAATTTCCCTTTCGCGATCAGCCTCTCCTCCCAGCAGCCAAGGGGAAAGTCAGCAATCCTCAAGATACGTCCTTCTCCCAGGTGAGTTGCCCCTTTCCACTGCGTAAGTCCAGCCATCGGGAGCAAAACCACCATCATCCCAGACAGAGGCAATGCTAAATAAGTTTTTCAAAGGATGTTGCTACCCTAAATAACCATTTAAACAACACCAGGGCTTAAAGAAGGCTGAGTGGGTAAAGTGCTTGTTATCCATGCATGGGGTTCTGAGTTCAGAAGCCTGCACCCACGTAAAAGCCAACTATGGCAGCATGCACCTATAGCCTCAGCACTGGGAAGCAGAAACAGACAGCTCTCCACAGCATACCGGCCAGCCAGACTAGGCTAAAAGATGAGCTCCGTATTTAGTGAGAGACCCTGACTCAAAAACTAAGATGGAAAGTAGTTGAGGAAGACACCCAGTATCAACTTCCAGTCTCCATATCTGTACATATGGGCAGCCTCACCTCTACACACATGCACACACCGAGCTTCCATGTGTACAAAGAACTTTACCGAAAAGGGCTGGGGATGTGGCTTCATAGAAGAACACTTGTCCAGCATGCCCAAAGCCGTGAATTGAATCTCCAGTATAGCAAAGAGGGGAAAACAAAACAAAAAAAAACATGTGGACACACTGTCCACCCATCCTTGACATTAGGTACAGCACACATGACTTCTCAGTATTCAGACTTCCCAGACTCCCTGTTACCCTCACCACTTCAGTCGCTTCCTGATGGATGACCTTGTCACTAAGACAATACAACTCGCTCCAAGGGGCCCAACTTCTGCCTCTAGCCTCTGCAGGTGCCTGCACTCATGTGCCCATACTGCTGCATAGACACAAATACTCGTAAATTTAGATTAAAATAAAGTCCTTCTTCAAAAAGAAGAGCCGGGCATGGCGATGCACACCTTTAATTGTACTATTCAAGAGGCAGAGGCAGGTGGATCTCTGTAAGTTCAAAGCCAGCCTGCTCTACCTGGTGAATTCTAGGTCAGGCAGAGCTACATAGTGAAACCCTGTCTTTTAACAGGAGGAATGAGGAGGAGGAAGGGGGAAGAGGAGAGCATACATTGGACACAAGGAAATCTTAAGCTATTGACCAGGCATTTCTTATGGCTTAAAGAAAAAGCCTGAATTTTTGTACCCAAGCACTCACTAAGAGAAACATCCTGGCACGGAGTTATTCGAACAGCTTAGAGATGCATCGAAACCCTGACGTTGGCAGTGTCTGCAGCACTCTCCTCAGACAGCTGCTGGAAATTCTTCTAATAAGTGGGAGGGAGAAGGTGGGGTGGCAGCTGCTGGGACATGGCAGGGGAGGGAGCTGCCTAATTTGGGGGTAGAAAGACTAAGCGAGAATCTGGTTTCTTGGCTCGGAGTCCCGACCACAGAAAAGTGTAATTTGGTTCTTTCTGTGACTTTTAAACTTGGCAATTTATAACTTGTAACATCTGGCTGTCGGGCTATGGGGAAACATTAGCAGAGACTATCTCCTTCCATGTTCTACTCGAAACGTATCACCTGCCTTTGCCGCTCCCAGAACAGAATAAAATCCTTTCAAAATAAATAGCACTTACCAATCTGTTCGAGCTGAATTTGGCAAGACTTTTTCAGTGGGGCAAGAAGTTATTTAAGAGAATTGCAGTTAGTTTAGCAGAATAGTTCTAGCTAATTAATCGTCTTCTCCAAAAGCAAACCGGAAAGTGAGATCAGCGATCCAAACTGTCGACAGAGAGCTGCTCTAGGAACCCTGTTAAACAACTGTCCTAATATTTGTCACCAGGATGTTAACTGCCACTCATGTGCGTCTTCTCTCATCCTGTGTATGAGACTCTGTCCCAGGCTCCTGGCACAGACCTGGTACACAACAGAGGTGCTTACCTGGCTACCATGATGGAGAGAGAAGAGAAGCATGCTCGCTGGTCCAGTTCAGCCTGGGTAACGAGGACCCTCTCTAAGTGAATACAACCATCACTAACTGCTACCCAGATTCACAGCTCAATAAACCCAATTTCTCTACAGACTCTCTCATCCTTGCAAGTTTTAAAAAAAAAATAGGCTATTTTTCAGAGTAGTTGTAGGTTCAAAACAAAACTGAGGAAAAAAATTCCACAGCCTTTCTAATTCCCCATCCACTTCTCACAAAGGGTGAGGGAGGGAACGGGAGGAGAGAAGGGAGGAGAAACTATATGTAAAATTAAAAAAAAGAAAAAAAAGAATCTTAAACACATTAAGTGGGATAAACAGAGGCAAAGAACAGAAGAGGCACAGCCTACACAGGGGAGGATGAGACAAGAGGACTGTGTTTGCCATTTTACGCGCCTCCTCCCCGTGTCCTTTATAGTCACCTGTCTTAGACTCCACCCAGGCAGTCTCCTCCAGTATAGCATAATCGAACATGTCATTTACTATTGAACCTTTCCAATTTTCTTACACTTAGTAGCATACATGGAAAATCCTTCCATGGCCTTTTCATATCTGTGAGTCCAGCTCCAAGGGGACCTCTGCTGTCCCCCACATACACATGTGCTCATATATACAAACTCGTAAATAAATTTAAAACTTTCTTTTCAAGCCATGAGTAAGAACTACAAACTCACCTATAAGGGCAAACACATCAGAATAATGGCAAGTCTTTGATCAGCAACCCTAAAAGCCAGGGGAGCAAGGAACAATATATTTCAAGCTGATGAAGTAAATAAATGCCGGTCATGATTGCTATCCCGCGAAGCTAACATCTAAAATTGACAGTGAAATAGAAGGCGTTTTAAACAAAGACAAAGGACCAAAACTAGAAATCGGTAGCAGGAAAAATAACAGACACTGCACAAATTCTTGGAGACCGAGAAATACATTGTTGGATGACAAGTATTGACTTTGAAGAACCCAGGGAAGACATGTTGCAGTTCCCAGAATTAAACAGAAATCAAAGTACGACTTGCAGAATGTTCTGAATACCATAAGGCCATTCGAAGAGGAAAGTTAGAGCTGCATGCCAGCGCTCACACTAAAACATCATGGAGATTTGACAGTTGGGACTGGACACCCAAGATCACGTTTTCCCTGCATTCTAACTGGTTGTAGTTTTCCTTGAATGGTTTCCTTCTGATGGAAAGGGTTGGGAGCTGCGCTCTCTGTGGGTATACGGATAGCCATCTACAGCACAACCCCTGCACAATTCAGGGAACGCTGTGGAAGAGGGGGCAGAAAGATCACAAAAGCCAGAGGGCCAGGAATGCTGCTGTGAGATTGGGTCTCCAAGGAATGACAGGGAAGCTACACCCATGATAGTGTAGCTGCCTGAACAAGCCCTGAAGGATAGCACCAATAGAAATGCTGACATGACAGAGAGAAGGATCACTGGGCCCCACCCATGGGCCCCACCCATGGGCCCCACCCGTAGACTAGGAACTACAGGCAACAAAGAAATGCTAAGAGCAGAAGAAATGAGCAGAAGAAATGGTCTTCTTCGGGGATGAGCCCCCGATTGGTGATTCAATACTAGTAAGTCAGCCCTGAAACAGCATATGCACAAATAATATTATACAGACTGTGCAGGGTGTATGTATATAGTCAGGCATTGTGTGTGTGTGTGTGTGTGTGTGTGTGTGTGTGTGTGGAGAGAGAGGGAAAGAGAGAGAGTGCAACAATGTTTACTAAGGGAAAAGAGGACATAATTTAGAGTGGGAACAAGGGGAGGTGAGTACGTGGGAGGGGTTAGAGGGAGGATAGAAAAGGAGAAAATGTAACCATATTTTAATTTTTTATTGTATTAATTTTTTGAGTCAAGGATAGCTGAGAGTGGTAACATAAACAGATCTCTATGGGTTCGAGACCAGCCTCATCTACACAGTAAGTTCTGGGCCATCAGAGCTACATAGTGTGACCTCATTTCAAATAAATAAATAAAAATAAAGGTTATCTCAAATAACCTAACAATGTACTTTAATGTCCTGGAAAAACAAGAACAAGCTAAACTTACATGTATGAAACAGCAAGAAATAATGAAGCTCTGGACAGAAATTAACGAAATAGAAAGTATATGAGCAATGCACAGACTCAATGGGGTAAAAATCCTTTTCCTTGAAAAGAAAAACAAGACTTACAGACCTTTAGCCAACTAATTGAAGGAAGAGAAGACCCAGATAAATAAAATATAGGATGAAAAGAGTTATAACAGGATCCAACAAAATTCAGAGGGTCTTTGGGAAATATTTAGAAAACTTAGTTTTTAAACTGGGAGATCTAGACATGAGTAAATTCTGAGACATTTATGACTACAAAACTTAAGAAGACAGAAACAGCCAGACATGGTAACCTTTAATCCTAGCACTCATGGATCTCTATGTGTCTGAGGCTGGCTCGGTCTACCTAGTGAGAGCCAGGCCAACCAGGACGACATAGTGAGACCAGTGGCTATAATAATAATATTGATTTTAAATTTTAAAAAAGGGATTAAGAATATAGCCAGGATTCCCCATTAAGAAGGAAGCAAGTGAGGGATGGAGGAAGGGAAGGAAGAGGATGAACAATAAGAAATTCTTTGTTTACTGTTTTTGCCTCAGACCCAATGGTAAAAGACCAAAATATCACAATTCACTCATAATCCTATCTGATTTCAAATTTGTGTTTTTCTCTGAAGGCTGTTAGCCATTTGGGGCCTGAATCATGCATGAAAATACCAGATAGGGAGTGGGAGAGAGTCTGGGGTGTTCTTTCATCATTTGCTGTTTATCTTTTCAGCAAAGCTGACTGGCTAGGAGTCTGGAGCTGGCGGCAGGTGGCCACCAGATCTCAGCCTGGGCATCTGCCCTGCTCATCAGCTCCTTAGACCCAAAACTTCCTTTGTACTTAATTCCTCATCTGAGAGACAGAAGCCTTAGAAAAGATAATCACAGAAACTCAAGTTCCTAACGTCCTCCGATTCTCTCATCAAATCCCCAATGAAAAACATTGTAAAATTTGTGTGAGAAAATTACCCTGGTGGTTCCTCTGTGGCTGCGCAAAACCCCTGCTCATTCCTCAGTATACAACCGCCCCCTGCAGGCGCTCTCCGGAACTGACACGCCAGGGACTCCCTGGAGGTTTTCCTCCATGGGAACATACTCAGGCTTCCTTTAGACTTAGAGTATTTTCCCCACCACTGAGCACCAGAAAGAGTAGGACAGAGCATAAGCGCCTCTTTCATTAAAGAAGAGACAAAGTCCAGTCGATAAAGACCCACAGAAGAGGAAGGACTCTTGAGGTCAGAAGACAATGAACAGAGCGAGTCTTAATAGTCTAGACAGCCCCGTGTAAAAGGCAGGCTTTGTTTATGAACTGTCTCCCCTCCGGGCTCCACTGCGCTTGCGTTTCGAGCACGTTACTCGTGGCAATCTTGGAATTTCCGCAGCAGAATGTGTGTAGTCTGTTCTGTTGCTGCCATAGCAGAGACCATTTGAACAAGATGGACTCGTCCCTTTTCGTGTGCTGGTAAAAGGTTCTTCAGTGATTCTCTGTGGAGAGTTTAACCCATCTTCACTAGGCGAATATTATTGCCCTGGCTAGTTTTATGTCCGCTTGACACACGCTAAAGTCATTTGGGAAGAGGGACTCTCGGTTGGGAAAATGCCTCTATAAGCCTGGGCTGTGGGCAAACCTTCAGGGCATTTCCTTAATTAGTGATTGACGTGGAAGGGTCCAGCCCTTTGTGGGCGGTGTCATCCCTGGGCTGATGGTCCTGGGTCCTATAAAAAAAAGCAGACTGAGTAAACCATGATGAGCAAGCCAGGAAGCAGCTCCCCTCCTTGGCCTCTGCATCAGCTCCTGCCTCTGGGTTCCTGTCCCTTTTAAGTTCTTGTCCTGACTTCCTTCAGTGACAAACAGTGATGCGGAACTGTAAGCGACATAAGCCCTTTCCTCCCCAAGTTGCGTCTGGTCATGGTGTCTCATCACAGCAATAGAAACCCCGACTAAGACAATTATCTTTCTGTTCTCTAGCACCCAAACACTAGAAATTACTATAATTTACCTCAACAGGGAATAATGTGTATAGAAATCATCTTTTCAAGCTAAGTGCATAACCGGAAAGCCAGTGAGATTAATTATTACTCTTCCTACTTGACTGATTCAGAGTGCGTGTGGTCATTTCAATGCTGCTTTGATTCAAGTTACAGTGTATTAACGGAGCATATTTCTGTTTGCTCACAAACGCTCCAAAATACATTTCTGTCTTGTATCCTGGGCAGTTATACCTCGTGTTCAGAATCTGTGAAGTTGACTGCTCTCCACATTTCCTGGAATCCCATTTTGTTGTTGATCAGATGAATGAGTTCTTTTGTCTCTGAGTTTCAGAACTGCTTCATTTGTACAGTAAAGAAAATATGATGGGTGTGTGCACTCAACTACATTGAAAGCTGTATTTCAAATGCCTTTTCCTGTGGCCACCTCCAGTGTTTATGTCTTAACAGCCAGGGTCAAGTGGGCAAGGCAGAGGCAGTGTTTAGAGAACCAGTCTGGTCATTAAGAGTCACATACCTTTTCAAAGACTTTGTTATGGTTTTTGACATCTGGGGAATGTGATATTTGAATATTTAATTATTAAAAAAACTTTTCATAACAAAAAGAGACAGGTTGGCTCCTAGCAGCAGCACTCTTACTTGCCCACTCCCAGTGACCCTGCCCGCCTCCCGCGCCACCTTGATTCTCTGCCTGTTCTCTCCCGGCACACGTGCCTCTCTCTGGGGCCCCCCTCTGTCCCTCTTTTCTTCTCTTCCCTNAACTTTTCATAACAAAAAGAGACAGGTTGGCTCCTAGCAGCAGCACTCTTACTTGCCCACTCCCAGTGACCCTGCCCGCCTCCCGCGCCACCTTGATTCTCTGCCTGTTCTCTCCCGGCACACGTGCCTCTCTCTGGGGCCCCCCTCTGTCCCTCTTTTCTTCTCTTCCCTCTCCCCCTCTCTCTCCTTCCCCCCTTTAAGTAATAAATATCCAATTCTATTCCATACATTGTGTCTGCCCACATGTCTCTCCCACCCATGCACCCACCCGCCGCCGCCGCTGGGACTATGCACCTTTGGGGACTTACTGTGCCGCCTGCACCAGCCCGCCCTGCTGCAAACGGAATGGGCCAGGGCTCACGGCTGCTCTGACAGATTTTTAACATCAGACTTGGAGAAGAGTAAGCAGAGAATGCCCGCCCTCTCTCCTCCTCCCTTCCTTACCTTCCACCCACAGCAGCATTGACCAACTCTGTAAGGGAAATGGAGTAGTCACTGTCAACAGTGGCCTAATCAGGTCCCTGAGTCCACTTCGGAGAGCAGACCCTTCACATTGGCATCTCCCATGTCACACGCAGAGACCCTGGTTCACTGGGACCGAAGTTGAAAACTTCGGAGCATAGCACGATTCTCCTTACTCTTAGTCACACAGTTATCCACATCACTGATACTGGGCAGCTTGTACTGCTGGGCATTCCCAACCACACTGCAACACCATGTTGTTTACAAAGTTTACATGCAACACATACACAATTAGTTTTGTGGGTGTGGACCTGTACAGTTGTGTGTGTGTGTGCGCGTGCGCGCGCGTGCGTGTGCGCGCGTGCACATGTCCACATTTGCAATGTTTTAAGTAAGTTTATGATTTTTGCATTTTTCTGTATTTGTAGCTATCCTCAGCCATGTGTTGGACATTCCCGGATTGTCTGCAAGTGAAATTGTTCTGAATGAAATTTTCATCTTAAGATGTTGTAGGTTACACGGAGTTACCAAATATAGCATGTGTTAACAGAGCCACGTACCCTTTCCCCAGTTCCCTGATCTCCCTTTCTGCCTCCCATAGTACCAGTTGGGAAACGGTAGTAGAATCCACACACAGGGTGTTGATGTCATAGTAAACATCAGAGCGCTTCCATCATCACCACAAGGATCCCGGGTTGCCCCTGTCGCTCCCCACACCTCCTTGTTGCCTCCCTCTCTTTCCCCAATCTGCTCTCCATTTCTATGATGTTTTCTTCTCATATCAGGGGAACCACACAGGGTGGAACTTTCTGGAATTTGCTCCTTTTTTCTTTGTTCCCTGCTGTAGATATACTGCAGCTTGTTCAGCCTTCAGTCATCAAAAGATTGCGGTGTTGTTTCCAATCTGGGGCTTTTATAAATCAAACCAGTAGAAACAGTCCCATAAATCATTTTCATCTTAGTGATGAATAGTGACATGGAATATCTTCTCGTGTGCTCATTCGTGAAGTGCCTCTTCATATTTTACCCATGTTTTTATTGAACTGTATTTTTTACTATCAGGTTCCGAGAGTATCCGATACTAGTCTTTGTGAGACGGATGCTTTTCAATAACTTCTGAAGGACTTTGGCAGAAGGGGAAGGGGACGACCTGGGAGAGAAAGGAGGAGGAGCGGGAGAGTCACATGGTTAAGGCATGATGTGTTTGTGGATGGAACAAATGTCACCACAAGACTGTGGACATCTTGTGCACAGTCTGTAGCTTCTTTCTGACCAGGTCATAATCAAGACGAAGGTTCTAGGTTTTTATCAAGCCCAGTTATTCTCCTTTCATGAATCGTTAGTGCCGCGTCTAAGAACCACCTCTCATCTCACTAAGACTCCCAAGCATCTTCTTCAGAGTTCCTTCCTAAAGACTTTCTTCAAGCCAGGCAGGGGTGGCACGCACACCTTTAATCCCAGCACTCAGGAGGCAGAGGCAGGCAGATCTCTGTGAGTCTGAGACCAGCCTGATCTACAGAGTGAGTTCCAGGACAGCCAAAGCCACACAAAGAAAACCTGTCTCAAAGAATATTTTTTCCTTCGTCATTTTCCATTGTTTTCCATTCAAGCCCAGGATCTGTTTCTGAATACATTGTTATCTTAGGTCAGACTGCTCTCTGCCAGTGCTTGTGCGCACTCTCCTGGCACCTTTGTCTAGAAGACGGTCTTCCCTCTCACACACTGGCTTTGCACTCTCAGCAGCAGTCAGTTCGAGACACACATGGGTTTCTTCTGGGATGCTTCATTCCCTTCCGCTCATTCCTGTGTCTTGATTATTGGCATGACAGAGAATGTCGTGGTGACTGTACCTGCATGGTGAGTCATTGAATAGAGTAAATCCTTACGCACCATTCTTTTAAAAGAATCATTTTAGCTGTTCTTGTTCCTTTATCTTCCAGAAAATGTAAAAATAGTTGTATTTATATCTACAAAAGTCTTTATGGACAGCCAGGCATGGAAGCACAAACCTTTAATCCTACCACTTAGGAGGCACAGGCAGGTGGATCTCTGTGAGTCTGAGGCCAGTCTGGTGTACATAGTGAGTCCCAGGACAGCCAGATAGATAATAGAGAGAGCCTGTCTCAAAAAAAGTCTTTATGGAACTTGACAGGGATCCATTGAACTTGTACATCAATATGAGAATTATTAAGTATCCTAGCTCATAAGCATAGTGGCCATTTCCATTTATTTAGCTCTTTCATTTCTTTATTGGTGTTATACAGTTTTAGCCCATAGTCTTGCACTTATTTTGTTAGATTTGGCACTGTTTCACTTGGAGCTACTGTAAAAGACACTGTATTTTTAATTTCTGTGTTCATAACTAGATAAATCCACATGGTTCTCATGTTGTGTTATATCCTGTGACTTTGCTGAACTCTCTGATGATGTTTTTGGCAGTGTCTTCAGGGCTTTCTATGTAGGCTATAGTGTTATCTGCAGACGGAGACCGTTTTATTCCTTTCAACCAGTGCACCTTTAATTCCCACACTACAGTGGCTGGAAAGTCCACTGCTGCATTAACAAGAACACAGGCAGCATCCTCAGCTTGTTTCTGATTATCCAGAGGACAGGAATCCATTCTTCTCCAGCAGCTGTATTGTTAGCTGCAGACATAGTCAATGCTCCGTACCAAACTGAGGATGACCAATGATATTCCTGGGTTTGGTGACTGTGTGCTGAATCCTGTCAAATATATTCTCTACATCAGGTGATTTGGTCGTGTGCGGCTTTGTCCTCTCAATACAGTAGAACCCATAACAGGTTTTGATCTATTGAGCCAGTCATGCATCCATGCAGT
This sequence comes from Ellobius talpinus, assembly GCA_001685095.1. NCBI lineage: Eukaryota > Metazoa > Chordata > Mammalia > Rodentia > Cricetidae > Ellobius > Ellobius talpinus. The sequence continues at coordinate 19,564 of LOJH01007542.1, forward strand.
GTGTCTGTAGACACTATAGTGACAGTTTTAGGGACAGTTCTTACCTCAGGCGTGGTGCGGGTCATCTCTGCCTCTGCTCTTTTATTTGTTGTCGGGTTTGAAGAGGTTTATCAAATGCGTACATTCTGTCGCCATTCTTTCAGAGCAGATCTGCTGATGACAAGGCTTTTAGTTTTCCTTTGCCTGAGAATGTCTCTCTTTCTTATCCATTCCCTGGGATGATCTTCTGGGTATAAAAGTTGGGGGCAACAGTTCTTTTTCTTTAGTATTTGAAAATTGCTATGCATCTTCTTCTCATCACCATGACTCCAAAGGACAAATCTGTGCCACTCAAGTTGGTTTTCCCCTAGGGATGGATGTCATTTTTCTGTGACTATTTCAACATGTTTTCTTTGTCTCTAGGTTAGATTTCTCTATGATTGTCCTGTTTGGGATTTACTCAGTTTCTTGTCTCTACGGTTTCGTGTCTTTATAAATTCAGAGAGTTCATGGCCATTTTTAACAAGTTTTAAGCCACTTCTTTTTTAACTCTTTTTGAACAATTTCACACGGGCGTGCAGTATATTGTGGGACTAATCACCCTATTAGCCCCTCCTACTCCCTCTCACTCCTGCTAAGGATATAAGCTATCCACCCCCACCCCAGAATTCTAACAACATGAAAGACCCATGGTTCTGTGAGCTCTAAAACTTTTCTTTTTAGTTTATTTCTGTCAGTCGTGCAGACTGGGAGATTTCCTCCACCCTGTCCTCCAGTGCTCAGGTTCTTTCCTCTCCCTTTCCATTCTGCTTCTGAAGCCAGCTGCTAAGATTTGGCTTTCAGTTGCTCCATTTTTTTTTAGTTCTAAAATTTCTACTTGATTCTTCTTTATATCTATTTATTAGCCAAGATTCCTGGATCAGTTTGGTGAAACAGTGTCTTTTGTCATTAGTTTCCAAAATGTTCTTAATTGATCATAATGTGTTCTGGGGTTTTTGTTTGTTCTAGAGCTTGCAGTGGTAGTCAGTATCCTATGTCACTTTTTTTCCTGTTGCTGTGATGAGATGCACCAACAAAGCAACTAAAGAAGGGAGTATTTCCTTTGGTTCATGATCTCAGGTTTTGGTCCATTGTGGTGGGGATGTCACAGTGGCGAGAGCATGAGGTCACACAGTGGACTGAAGAGATGACTCTGCTCCTTTTTGACATCAGGATGAAGCATTGCATTGCCTAAAGAAAAAAAATCATCAAGAGAAATCAGGGGGGCACCTGTGTGCCTCAGGACAACAAATTCTGGATGCCTGCTCAGATTCCTACAGGAAAACAGCATTCTGGCGTACGTCAGTATGGCTGCCACTCACGTGTGACTTGGTTAGATGTGATTTGTCAAGTGGGAATAGAAGGTCTGGCAGCAGCTGACGTGTCTTTGTGGACTGGCTAAGCATGCTGGTGTGGGAAGGACGGAGCACACACACTGAAATGTGGCATTCCTACGGAATAGTGAGAAAGGATCCTGTACAAAGTACTCCATGGGACAGTTTTGCTGCAGTGTTCAGCATATGCTCAAGAGCACGGTGTATGTTGGAAGTGTGACACAAACCAACCTAAAGTAGATAAAGGGTTGGTCACTCTACCATGATATCTTACTAAATGGAAATAGGTCTCATATAACTAAAAATGAAAGGCTATTTTAAATATTTCACTTACTTAGGATGATACACCGAAGTATAGACTGGGAAACAAAACTCATGGTTTATTCCATTAGCATAAAACAGTTGGACCAATCATGATCTTTTGTGTAAAAAAGAACAAATTTCGTTAAAATATGAACCAAACAATATATTAAATTACTTTATTTTGTAATTTATTTCTCTTTTTTCTCTATTTTTATTTCCTATACATTACCAATGGTAATATAAATATTGTAACTGTAATTATTGCTTAACACCTGTTTTATTATATGTAATTTTACTATGTTAAAATTAAAACTGAAGAATATCACACAGATGCCCTAAGGTCCTCAAGGCCTTTTGTTATACCAGTAGTGATTACAGGCTTGACAATGGGGATTAGAAGAAAACCATCATGGAAAGAGTTCCTCCCGAGTGCATCTTTAGTTCATAGAGTGAACTTATCTCTAAAGAATTCATCCAAACATATCAAAGTAGTTTCACATAGTCTTCAGCTTCCAGTGTGCTGATGTCAACATATCTGTGGTAGTAAATCTTGTCAACATGACAGGACTTAGAACTGCCTAAGAGATGACTCTCTGGACATGTAGAATGTCAGTGTGTTTCCAGAGAGGTTTGACTGAGGTGGAGAAACCTACTCTGAATGTGGGCAATTGCCGTTCCACTAGCTGGGCTTCCGAACCAAATAAATGAGCAAGAAGAAACATAACAGTATTCCTCTTTCTCTCTCTGCTTCCCTACTGTGTGAACAGAATAGACCCCTACTTCACACTCCTGCCACCATGCCTTTCCCCCTGCTTCACACTCCGGCCACCATGCCTTTCCCCCTGCTTCACACTCTGGCCACCATGCCTTTCCCCCTGCTTCACACTCCTGCCACCATGCCTCTTCCCCTGCTTCACACTCCTGCCACCATGCCTTTCCCCCTGCTTCACACTTCTGCCACCATGCCTTTCCCCCTGCTTCACACTCCTGCCGCCATGCCTTTCCTCTGCTTCACATTCCTGCCACCATGCCTTTCCCCCTGCTTCACACACTGACCACTATGGCTTTCCCTGTGACAGACTGTAACCCCTCTTAAACCACAAGTGGAATAAATTCTTTATCCATAAGTTGCTTTGGTCAGGTGCTTTGTTATGGTAACAAGCAAAGGAAACCGTACAAGCTCCTGACACACAAAAAGCATTTGGGTCACTCTCTACCTGCTGCTAAGAATTACCATGTGGGCTCTTACTGCCTGGTGCATAGGGAATGATCGCCCTTGTAACCAGTCCATTAATTGATGTTGCTTTCTGCAGCCTCTTAGCAATCTCTAGTTGCTTATGAGATTATTTTTCCAGATTTATTAACCACAGCAATATATCTTTGATAATACTATATCAAGTTTTAATTTCTTTACAGTTTTTCAATTGCTATAGCAGTAAAATTATACTCTTTATTTATGGTATTATCATCTGTATCCATGAGTTCTTCATGCACAGAGTCAATGAGCTGTGAATGAGAAATACTTCCAAAGTGTTTCTGTGTTGAAAAAGTACAGTCTTCTTGTCATTATTCCCTTAAAAGTACAATAGAACAGCTACGTATACCACATTTTCATTATTCTGGATGTTATGAGTATCCAGACATCACTGAAGGTGAAAGGGAGGCTATGTATACATTTATGTGTCTGTACACAAGAGTCTGCAGATTCTGGTGCCTGTAAGATGCTGCAGCCATCCAGGATCTGCAGGCATCCAGGGATGAGTGTTCTGTCTCTGAGAGAAGTATTTTTTTATATTTTCACCATGGCAGTAATCATTTGTGAAATACAGTAGTATTGCTTAACATCCTTAGAATATGCAGCAAATAATCCAAAGAGTGTTTCCTTGGGGGAAGTGGTAGCTTGTTTTTCATTGCATTGGTCCTCATAGGTGTTGGTAGCAAAACTGATAGGAAATGGAATTGAAAACAAAACAAGTCCATCTGTTAAGGAGAGATTCCTACTTCTGAATATATAATCAAAAAATGAAAGCAGGAACTCAAGAAGTTATGTGTACACTCAAGTTCAGAGCAGTATTACACAGTACCTGAAAGGTGGGAACCAACTTGAGTGTCTGCCTACAGGAAGGATACACAAGGTGTATTCAGTGATAGTAGTTAGCCTTGAAAGATGGAAATGGGAGCCTGTGCTAATGTAGCTAAGCATTGAAGGCATTGCTAAGAGCAAGAGCCAGGAGCAAAAGGAAAATACTGCTTTGCTCCACTTATAGGAGATACCTAGAGTGGCTGGACTCAGAGGCAGAAAGTAAAATGGTGGTTGCTGGGGGCTACAGGAGGAGGATGGAGAGCACTGGTGTTCAGCAGGCTACAGGAGGAGGGTGGGGAGCACTGGTGTTCATCAGGCTATAGGAGGAGGATGGGGAGCACTGGTGTTCAGCAGTTCAGTTGGAAGAGCAGTTCTGGAGAGAGACAGGACGTGGTTGTATAATGATAGAAATGTGTTTCATGCCACTGAACTGTGCACAAAAACAGTGTTTACAATGGTGATTTTTCGCAGCTCATTGTGCATATTAACTGTCCGTGTTATTGTAGGACATGATGTTCGTTATACATAATGTATACAATGTTTACTGAACTTACTCCACCCTCGCAGTCTCCCCCTCCCTCCCTTCAGTCCTTCTGACCCTGCTCAGATTCTCTTGTGTTTTCCTGGAGTAGTTTATGTGACGTTTATCTTCTCCACAGTAAGAGGAAGACAGGTGATTACACTGCAGTAAGTCCTCTGGGCTTTGGAAGGCGGCTGTTACTATTGCTTCTTTGAAAACAAGAAAAATGGGGCCCACCCAATGCTTTAGCATTTAAGATCCAATCAGGTCTTAAATTGAAGGTCTCAGATTTACCAGTTAAGCAGAGCCAAGCTCTCCCAACAAGCAGCCCACGGTAGAAGTTCTCATTAAAGGACATCTATGGGTTAAAGGACTTGTATGGGTTCCTTTGCTTTCTCACTGGCTTGTTTCCATTGGTTTGGTTCTCAGTACGGTCCTAAGCAAACTAAAGCAAAGGCAATTTCGGGTGCTGGTTTAAGGTATACGACAATTTTCATAAAACAGACAACCTGGAGCAGGTGAAAACAAGCAGGGAGAAACTTGCTCTGCTCCGGTTGCGGTTCCGTTGCTGGCAGTGGTTCCTGGATCTCGCTCTGCTCCAGTTGCGGTTCCGTTAGGGGCAGTGGTTCCTGAATTTGCCCAGATGCACACAGACCCCTTTGGAAGGCTCGGCTGTAGACAGGAACATCCTGCATGTGGTTCTTCGGAAATAAATCTTTGCATAACCCCTGCACTGTCTTTAGCCAACCCCAGACTCTGCTGGGTGCATGCAAGTGTTAAGAAGGGGTACTTCTTTTTCCCAAAGAGGGAACCAAATCCCCAGACCCGTGTTCTTCATAGTGGGAGAAGGTGTCACCACAGGCTTTCCATCGTCCAGGGACAGGGCTCTGGACAGCTCCTCTGTCACTGCCAATTCTTAGAGTCTGTCCTGCACACCCTTGCTGGGCTTCTTCTTCCGTTCTCTGGTTCACTTCATGACCTCATCAAGACCTCCCAGGGCCTCCTGTCCCGGTATCTGAATGGGCCTTTACATCTTTCCACCCTCTTGCTGTTCAGCAGTTATTTAAGGAGGCCTCAAATGAGTCCGGCCCGGACTGAGCTTAGGAACGCAGCCAGAGGCTGCTGTCTCTGGGAACCGACCATCTGATGACATACCCTGACCAGCAGGCAGCTACAACACATAGAGCCCTCCCAGCTGCACTGACTTGCTCTGGACAACCCAGCACTCTGGGTATCAGCTACTCTACTGCCAAGCCTCCTTTGCCCCTCAGTTCCCTAGTCTGGAATTCCTTGTGCCCCGTGGAAATCTTGTTATTAGGGTTCTAACTCAAAGCTACCTTCTCTCCGAAGCTGTCCTCCACACTCCAGCTGAGACCCTTCTTTTCCTATTGCTCTATTACTTTTCCTCGAACTGATAAAAGCCTAACAGAGATTCCCTGGAAGTTGGGCCTCCATGTTTGTCTCGATCTGAAAACCAGAGTTCTAGCAGGTGGGAGTCAGCTGTTCTCTACTACAGCCAACCCGAGCCATATGTACTGCTGGTGTCTTATCATTGCTTTGCGATCAGTGCTGGATACGGTAAAAGTCTGAGGAGAACATTTCAGTCCTAAGAGTCATAAGAACCTAAGTGTGATTGATATAAGCACATTTGAAACATACGAAACTCATTTGCTATTAATAATTTCTATGCATGAGATGGTTGGCTGTGAAAAGGGTCGCAGTTGCAATTTGTGTGAGTCTCAGAACTAAACCAGTTACCCCAAGGTCTAGCATTTGGCTCCACATATACTGGGCCTTTGACTCTCCAGCAGGCCTACAGTTGGGCAGTCAGAAAATTCCAACCAAATCTGTGTTTTTTTTCCTACAAAGAAAAGTTAATAGAGCAGGTGAAACACCACAGCATTAAATGACTCTTCAAACATCCCGTTACTTTCTTTGACCAGATCCTTGAGGCCCTTGGGAAATAGGAATGTCTTTGTGTCTATAGCACTTGACAGTTGGAACGACTTGCAGCTAATGCTGACATTTATCTACCGCATCAAACATCTACAGACGAAATGCAGCAAAGAATATAGCATGAATCTATATGAATCTATAGGAGTTCACTCCTTAACGTGTTTCCTACTCTTTACCAGTTGGCTTTGTATATGAGCTGTTGCTCTTCTGAACGGGCGAGCATTGGCTAAATAGATTCTGTTCTGAGTTTTCATTTTTGTGAAACAGAAGGAAAATTAACGTTAAAGAAACAATATGGCATGACAAAGAGTAAAGTCTGAAAGGCCCCTCTGTGCCTGGCAGAGCAAGGGCTTGGAATGGAGGGATCGTGCTGCCTTCTGTAAATACCCATTGGCCAATACTGGTCAGTAGCTTTCCTGTAACGATGTTGAAATGATGTGCATGTAGTGGGTAATGCTTATTCAATTCTACAAACATGCTAAGAACCACTGAACCACAGACTTTTAAGTGCGGATTATATCTTAAGGCATTTTTGTTGTTGTTGTTGTTGTTGTTGTTTTCAAGACAGGGTTTCTCTGTAGCTTT